>QFEF01001172.1:0-11028 GCA_003316035.1 Neoboletus subvelutipes
ATGTGATCTAGTCATGTGATGCAACAAGATAAGATCAAAAGATAAAGAAAAGAAAAAGAAATGACTAAGTCTCTATAGAGGTCACTTGTGGACTTGGGACTGTAACAGTTTTACCAATGCTAAAATGGTCTTTTTCTTATGCATCACTAATCAACACACACACTTTACATACTACTTATCATATCTTCTTCCCTACATATTATTAAGGGACGAGTGTACCTTATCTCACAGTATTTAACTGCCATACTTTCCCCAAAAACACCTTAGTGTTACGACCGGTAACAAATAGCGCGTACGCAGAAGACTGAGATCTTCGCTACGAAGTAGGTCTTCCTCTGAAGACGAAGTGGACCCTCTGGTTGGGCAAGCGGATCCTCTGATCGGCGAGCGGTGTGCAGCGGTGTGGCGACTTAACGCAGTGGCGGCTCAACTAGGTGGCGTTCCTGTTAGCGGCGAAGAGCAGGCTCCTTCCAGGCACACAAGGAAGAGTCGGCTATGGACAGAGCGTGGACAGAGCCTCTGTATCTGGGTGCGGCCTCTGGGCAATAGGCGGCTGGGTCTCTACTAGCGTGGACGATTGCTAGCAGGTATCGATCCTCTGATCGATGACGAAAGTGGTGACACCTCCCTATAGAAGGTTCACAGTGCCTAGATCGAACTCTGATTGACAGACGTTCGAGATCTAGATTGACGACGAGTGAAACACCGGTTTCTCAACGCTGGCACAGGCGCTGACAGCGAGGACTTCGAATTCTACGTAAGATTGCGCAGATCAAAGTTAGAGTTACATGGGCGGCGATTCTAGCTATTTATACTAAGCCCCTTTAGGGCCGGTTTCAGATAGAATCTCCGCTCTAAAGTATAAAAGGTAATGACGCGTCGCGTCGCGTAAGATATAAAAGGGAAGAAGGAAGACGCGTCGCGTCGCGTATGATAAATAAGGAAAGACGCGAGACGCGTCGCGTGAAGTATAAAAGGAAAGACGCGTCGCGTACCAAAAGAAGAAAGACGCGTCTTGAAGTAATATGAAATGCGATACTGCGGGCGCAGCTCGACTAATAAGGCTAAAGTAAAATGAACTGAGGCCGATGAGTCATGAAGGTGGGAATACGAGTCATATGCGAGAGAATATGACTTAGGAGTAAAAGGTCCGCAGTAAGACGAGAGAGATGTCCGAGGCGAGGCTTACGGCTGAAATAGCGAGATGTCGAGAAAGTCCTCCAACACGTACTGAGGGATGTCTAGGTCAGGGAGTATGTCGTCCCAGAGGGAGTCAGGTATCGGCGCGGATACCGATGGGTCCGGGGAAGCCATTGGTGAAGGAAAAGAAACGGTGCCCCCTAGGACACTTGTAACAGTAGTCATTTATACAAAAACACCTCAGAGTCTCCCTTGGACCCCTCCTCTTCCATGATCAATACCATAATCTCATCCATGACTTCATTGCACTGGTGGCTGACCTGATTTGCATCAACAACTCTTGCCAGGAGATCCTAATCAGAAATGTCATCCTGAACCATGTCTTGCTCTGGTGTGATCCAATTCTGCATAAAGTTTAGCCTATCTTTCTTCAAAAAAAACTTCATCATTTAAAACACCTCCATCATGGTGGGGCTGAAGCAGTTGCACTGCTTTGTTATCATTTCTGATCCAGATGAAAACACTCTTAACCTTGATCTACACAATCTTATGTAGAGTTCAAGTCCTCACTGAAACACCTCACTTTGAACTTCTGTCAATTAGAAGCTCAGCTTGGGAACTGAGATCCTTCAGAGGAAGGAGTCTCCACTTTATCACTGGATCAGAGGATCTGCCTGTCTGAGCTATTGTCCACAGCTTGTTGTCTCAACTCTTGTCCACAAGTCATCACCCACCATGCTGGGGCCTTGTCCATGACCCCCCCATAGCCAACTCTCCTTTCTGTGCCTAGGAGGAGCCCACTCATATCAGTACTGAGGCAACCACCTAGGGGAACCACAACCATTGCACAGCAAGCGCCGACCAAAGGGCCCACCTTTATTGGATCAGAGGATCCCACCTACATCTACAGAGGTAGAAGATGGTAGCCAAGGAACTTAGTTCTCCATGTACACATCATTTGTTACACTGGTCATAACAGCAGCTATGGCTGCCCATGAAAAGGCAGATGGAGGAGAGGATAAGGATGCTGGTTGGAGGATTCCAGGCAATCCAAGGGTTTTGATGGTTCCAAGGACAAGGTGTCAGTACTAGTGATGGCTAGGAGGATTGTAGAGGTTCTAGCAATGGCTGGGAAGCTCATAGGGGTTTGAGGGAGGTTCAAAGAAGTGGTAGTGCACAGGTTTGCATAAGTCAAAGGAAGAAAAGAAAGAAGTAGATACAAGCACAGCTCGAATCATAACACAGAGTGGATATTTATAGGAAGAAGGCCTATGTGCTATAGGAGCTTCCAGCTCCCTACATTCACATCCCTCCTTTTCTTTTCTTTCTAGGTGCTGTTCTGTCATTCTCATTGTGCTCCATGTCCATCAAGTTCAATCCAAAGAGAACCATTTTAATCTGTATATATCTGTTTGTATTGTGTCTATCCATATGACCAGTTCAGAGTCTGTAATGAACTGGACTTCACCAATTTGCTTTCATTCAACTCTTCATATGTCAATTCTACCATAGCACTATTTTTATCTTACTATAAACTCTGTTTACATCTTTCTTGCATTTTATCTTTCATTACATGGTGCCACTGTGGTATTTGACCTAAATAGACTATATCTCCCTGGTAACTTGATTACCAAGTCTTGGGTATACCTGGACTATAAAATGTTTGCACCAGAATTGAAAATATTATCTTGTGCACTCAGCCTTGATCTCTAGCATCTAAATGTTCTTGCCACTGTTCTCATTGCCTTTGTTGTCAGTTCCCATCCATGACCAACCCATACTTGTGTTTTCAATATCTGGTCCTTGTCCTTGATTGGCTCTATTCACTCTCTTTTGTTCTGACCCTTGTCCTTGGTTGGATTAACAACATATTCAAGCTTAGTCTGCTCTGGACTGACTTAACACTTCTGCTCTACCTTCTGAACTCTCACTGGACTCATTCTACTTGTTCAGGTCTATCCTAGCTCCCCCTTCCACACTAACATTCCATTACAGGACCCCTTGGGATGAGTTTACTTGCTCTTTCTACTTATCTCCCCAAAGGTCTTAGACAAAATCACTGTTTCTACAACTGAAGCCCACCACAAGGGGCTCTATAGGGTTGTTGACCTACACCTCTGTTATGACTACAGCTATGGTGGCCTAGTCTTGGGATCTGAAATGCTCCTAGCCTCCATAGGATATGGGTCGGGTAGGTCATTGCATGCCATTCATTACGGCTTGATGCCTACACACAATAACTTTGACTAAAGTTATCTTATCTAATCTTATCTTATCTCATTAGATCAACATCTAATCCTATTCTGAAGATAGTTCCCTTCAGCTGGCTTGGCCACTGCACCATTCCAATCAGATGATTTGATATCACATGACTCACCCAGTCACATGACTGTGTCACATGACATAACCCCTATGATGCAATGACATCACAATCATTGATCTTACAAGTATTTAACACAGTGCAAGACACTTGATCTATGCTATGCCCTATGCCTGGAGTCTAGACTTCTAAATCTAGATCTCCTCATGTTCACCTCATGTATATTTCTTCTCTTTCATCTCTGTGCTGTGCATGATACTCTTCTCATACACACACATGCTTGATGCATGTTATTCATTTCCATGCCTCATGTCTAGCACATGTTGGTACTTCTCTTCCATTACAGAAGCAGCACTTCTACCATGCCCCTACAGCATGTTTGACACATGTTTTACATGACCTTTCCTCATGTTGACCATAAGTTACCTTTATATATAATAGCATCTATAGATTAGACTACAACACATGTAAATTTTAATTCTACTATATAAACCTCGAGTCCTAGCACTGGATCTCTAGTCTAGTTCTCCTGGATATTTCCCTTATTATCAGAGGACCACTCAGTGAGGTTATTCAGCCTCAACAATCACTTTACCCTTCACTTGGTGACCTTGTCAGTCCCTTGCTTCACCTATTTCAACCTAAAGAGTCATAGCTAGCTCAGCGTCCCCAAGACGACTTTGATAGTAATAGGGTTGTTTCACCATTGAGGCTACAAAGGGGGATTGCATGTATCCACACAAGAGGTGGTCAAAGAGGACTAAGACAAGGACTAGCAGAGAATAGGCTAGTAAGATCATGGGAAGAGGTGTATTTGGGTGATAGTCCTGGTAGTACAAAGAGGAGCATGAGAGAAGCTAGGCCAAGGCCCAAACAACGTACATGAGGGTCAGGTAGATCCAAGTTAACAGGAAACATAGGAGCACAAGAGCATGACTATAAGTAGGTGTCTGAATCTAGCATGGACCAAGGGATATCTAAGGTAACAAGGACATGTAAGACATCCCAGGTCAAGGATATGTATGTCCATAGAAAGGACAATGAGTCAAAGAAGGAACAATGTGAGGAGACATGTGAATGGATATAGAAGTACAAATGCTTGGGATTAATGAAAGAGAAGCATACAAAGGTTCTGAGGGTTCGAGGATGACTCTAACAGAGTCATAGATCAAGGAGACATGAGGTGACACATAGGGACATGTAGAGACATGTCATGGAAGGAGGTATGCATGTAGGAGCAATGACAAGGCAGGGTGATGCATATGGGTGATGCAGCCAAGGATGACACAAGCCAGGGTGACATGGCTAAGGCAAAACAGTGGGGAATCTCTGGTAAGTCTAGTAGGCATTGTGAGAGCCAAAGGAGACAGCCTGAGGCGATGTCAAGGCAAGGAGGAGGTCTATGCACTAGGATAGGGGTTTCTGGAAGGTGAGGTCTGGAAGGCCAGTGGGAATGACCAAGGTCACAAGGACAGGTCATGTGGATTCTATAGTGTACAATGAATGTATAGGGGTTGAGTTGTAGCACAGCTATGGCTGCCCATGGAGAGGGAGATGGAGGAGAGGACAAGGGTGCTGGTAGGAGGGCTCTGGGTGATCCAAGGGTTCCAATGGTTCCAAGGACTAGAGGTCAGTGCTAGCAACTGCTAGGGGAATCATAGAGGTTCTAGAAATGGCTGGAGAGGTCATAGAGGTTCAAGGGAGGTTTGAAGGAATGGTAGCACATGGGTTTGTGCAAGTTGAAGGAGGAAAAGAAAAGAATAGATGTGAGCATGGCTCAAATTGTAACAACCTCAACATCTAGAACTTGAAGAGCTTCTCTCTGACTTCTGCCAATTGCATGTGTCCAAAGATGCTAGGCTTCTCATTCCAGTTGCCCAGTGTTACAATTCAAGCCATGCTCATATCTACTTCTTTCTTTTCTGCCTTCAACTCATGTGAACCCACACACTACCATTCCTTCAAACCTCCCTTGAACCCCTATGAGCTTCCTAGCTGTTGCTAGAACCTCTACAATCCTCCTAGCCATTGCTAGTACTGACATCTTGTCCTTGGAACCATCAGAACCCTTGGTTTGTCTGGAACCCTCCAACCAGCACCCTCATCCCCTCCTCCATCTCCCTCTCCATGGGCAGCCATAGCTGCACTACCACTTGACCCCTATATGTTCACTATACACCACAGAACCCTTGTGACCTTGGTCATTCCCACCAGCCTTCCAAACCTCTCATCCTGGAAACTCCTCTTCTAGAGCATTGACTCTCCTCCTCACCTTGACATTGCCTTAGGCCTTCCCCTTTGGCTCTCACAATATCCATTGGACTTACCAGGGATTTCCCATTGCCTCACCTTAGCTGCATCACCTTGGCTTGTGTTATCCTTGGCTACATCATCCATATATGTCACCCCACCTTGTCATCACTCCTACATGCTGTTACAGCTTGATGCCTACAAACAAGAACTTTCAATAAAGTTATCTTATCTTATCTTATTCTGATCTAACCAGATCAATATCTGATTCTATACTGAAGATAGTTCCCTTCAACTGGCCTGGCCACTGTGCCATCTCGATCACATGATTTGATATCACATGACTTCCCTAGTCACGTGACTGTGTCACCTGACCTAACCCCTAGTCTGCAATGACATGAGATTGCGAGGTGGGGAATGCAATTGGCATGCATCTTGCCAGCTAGACATGCTTCACAGATGGGATCAGGCAACGACTTGCTGTCCAGCTTCATCCCAGTAACTAGATTGCGGTCATGGAGTGCCTTCACATCAGCAAGGTTATGGTGGGCGAGTCTGCAATGCCAGAGTGACAAATTGAGGGCTACAGTCATTGCAGGGTTGGCATACTTGTTCACTGGCTCAGTAGTCCCATCCAGGAACGCTGCATTGTGGCTGTTGATGCTGGCGACGAAGAGAGGTGGTCCAGGAGGATGAGAGAAGCTCATGTGCATTGCATTGATGTGTACAACGAAGGATGCATCGCGAGTAAGGTATAACACAGCGAGGAGGTTGGTGCGAAGGTCAGGGACCTGTAGGACGTTGCTAAACTTGACCGCTCGACACCTCTTTCCATCTATGACTGGGTGGAACACCACAGACTTGGCCAACTCCGGCTGAGTAGACCACAGTGTTGTCTGAAAGTTTGATTGGGATGCATTTGGGGGTATAGTTGCGCAGCCAGTGGCGATGGGGGGTCATATGAGAAGTGGCCCCCGAGTCTGCATTCCAGTCGTGGTCAGCATCGAGCAGGAGCGGCAAGAGAGGGTCAGAGGGGTCACTGGAACGAAGACTTGCATTTCCTGTGCGTTCTACCACCTCCTGGGACTCTGTGGATGCGTTGGCAGCCTGGGCATGTTCTCCTCTCTTCTCCTTGCCCTTGGACAACTTGTAGTACTTCTTGGCACATTGCAGGGTGTAGCACTTGCATTGGCAGTGTCCAGACTTCTTGCAGAACAAGCAAGGCATGTTGGGAATGCACTTGCAGCCAGATGACAATGAGGAGAGCACTGAGTCAGATGTGGTGGTTGGCAGGGCATCAGGACGAGGTTGGCAATGAATTTCCTCTGTTTGGAATGCAGCCTTCACCTTGTCCTTGTCCTTGTCTGTGAGGAGAGCAAGGGACGACGTAAAATGCGCAAAGTCCGGTCCTAGCGCTCGAATCATGGCCATGCAGGTAAGTTCATCATCTAGGGCCTTGAGGTCGAAGGTGGAGCTCCGCAAATCCTGGATCCTCGCCATGGACTCCTCCACTCATGCTGCAAGCACAGGCAATATCTCCTCAGCGTGTTTCCAGATGCTGAAGAACTCATCATAGGCCACAAAGCGACTGCTGGCCTTCTGCTGAATGAAAACCGCTTTGAGTGCAGCCCAGGCCTTGGTGGGGTCGTCCTGGTCCACTCTGATGTGTACTCGCTGGTCAGGCGCAATATTGAGCATTAACTTGCCTGCAGCCTTGTCCTGTTTGATGTCCCAGCTCGTCTGTTCTGCTCCAGAAGCAGTGGGATGCGTTTCCTTGCCATCAACGAGGCGCCAGAGGCCTTTGGAACGAAACAGGGCCTTCATTTCTTCGCTCCATGTGGTGTAGTTCTTGCCATTGAGAGGCTGAATGCGATGGTGGTGGTTTTCGGATGACATGTGGGTGGAATGGAGTGAAAACAAAGTGGGAATGGTGTAAGAGCAAGTTCTGACAGAGGAGGTGAAAATTTTGGAGTGGCTGTGACACTTGAAGCGCAGAGGTCAAAGGGCAGGGCTCATAACCTGTTAAACAGCTCAAATATTGCAGCTGGAGTCTACTGTCAGAAACTTTATTGCAAGTACTGTAATATGCAACATACCTGGAGTCCACTGTCAGAAACTGGGGGAAAGGGAAGACAGTGGACTCTGACTACTGTAGGAATGAACAACAAACAAATAATAACAACTACAATGTGCCACAACATTCTAAGTACAAAAATAGAGTGTACAATCAATGATTGCAACAAGTGATGGTCTGGAAGGACCAGTTCCCTCCCTCTTCATCTATGGGTATCTGAGCATAGTACTGCACTTCACCAATGCAGATCAATCCTTGAAAGAGAAGCTCCCAATAAAAGTCAGCTTTTCCAGTAAACATTCAATTTTATATAGCAAACTTACCTTAACATTACATGAGATGTGCAATTGTCAAGCAAGATAATCACTTTCTTTCCAAAGTGACTGAGCAACTTGACCATTTGGCAGGAAAAGCCAGGCCCATTTGACAATGTGAGGGACAGCTTGATCTCTGCCAAGAAGAAGTTGGAGAGCTTGGATTAACTCAGCATTGGGGAAAATAGGATGTTTGGCACATTTGCAACAAAGCACATAGCCCCCACCAAGGTCCACTGCACCACAGGGGATTACCTGAGGGGAGTCATCAAGTTCAGGTATCAATGAGATGAGAGTGTTGACTTGACAATGCTGCACTCCCTCTTGCATGAGGTTGGCAAATGGTTTGGATGGCTGGCAAATTTGCTGACCCA
This sequence comes from Neoboletus subvelutipes, assembly GCA_003316035.1. NCBI lineage: Eukaryota > Fungi > Basidiomycota > Agaricomycetes > Boletales > Boletaceae > Neoboletus > Neoboletus subvelutipes. Next base: position 8,473 of record QFEF01001172.1, read on the forward strand.
GGTTCCCAATAGTACACTCCATCGTCCATTGTGCATATAAGAGGTCCTTTCTGGATTGCTTCAGGAACCAAATGTGCAACTTGATGAACTGCAGGATGAAGAAAGTGGATGTGACATTCTTTAAGTTGGTAGTATAGAAGTTTGAATTCACATTGCCACATACAGAGAAGAGATTGCATGTCCTTTAATTGCTCAGCAGTCAGTGAGTACTGGCATATTATCTGGAAACCACAGACCAGCTTGCAGTAATGGAACCAGTATTTTGATGGAAGAGTCTTGTAAAGAAGGATGGGTGTGATACTGAATGTGTAAAGTTGGAATTCCCAAGTCTTGTATTGTGTGTTGAGCTTTTCAGTGATATTGTGAGGTTTGCAGTCATAGGAACCAGGGAGATGACACCCAATATTCTTGACATCCTTGCAATAAGTGGTCCAAATATTGCTGTCATGAAGTACAGCCCAGTCCCATGTTGTTTTGTCATCTGCCAGGTCAAAATCAATGGTACTCCATCAGAGTGAGAGGAGAAGATCTGAGAGATTGCCAGCTAAGTGCATAATATTGGTAGTCATAGACAAGGGGGTGCCAAGGGAATGAGAGGACTGGAGATCTAGGATCAATGGAGGCTTTGTCAGACCCATCTTGGTTTTTGTCTTGTTTCAATGAGTGGCATTATAAACAGTGACAATTTTGGTAAGATTGTTAGCATAGCCAGTGGAACTGCCTGGAAGCAGCTTGAAGATGTTGATGTCTGAGTGGTCACTGCCATGAACAACATGATCATGAGGAGATAAGAGTGCAGGATAGTAGTGTTTGCTACTTTCTTTTCAGTGTCCTAGAATACCACAATAAAGGTGGCAGCCATTTTTTCCACTATGGCCAACCATTCCATCCCAGTAAAAACCAATCCAGGACCAGTCAGCAGTGGTGAAGAGGGAATAGGGATGAAAGGTGTATGAAGCATTGGTGAGTGAATTCCAGATTGGCAAACCTTCTTATTGGAAAACTGTTAAGACCAGGTTACTCTAGAGCCAACTCTGGAATGCCAAAGATGACTGGTGGGTCAGGACTTGGCTTCACCATATGTGGTGCACCTTTATAAGAGTCCTAGTCTCAGATTTTGGAGATGTTGGAAGGTCAGAGGTAATGACATTGATTGTCAGTTATGACATCAAGTCAAGTGGAGGGTCAGAGGGGAGAGGCTTCAAGACTCAGAGGGAGGACAGGAGTAATGTTTTAAGTTGATATTTGAACTAAGAAAATACAGGAGTGATCTTGAGGATTTTTATACTACAGAGAGGTAGTATTAAGTAAGGGAGTATCAAATCAACAAGTTAGTGAAGAACAGCATGGGAGGGGGACCTATCTGACATGTGTTTTGGATGCATTGAGTGGATCAAGTGGATTGAGTGGGTTGAGTGGGCTGAGTGGATCACTTTTGCTGCATACATTTCCTTTTTTGTCAATCAAAAACCATATGGCTTGCCTATGAAAACCATTGTCCACTGGCACAACTGCCTCTTGCTTGCATAAGCTACCCATGTTGCATGACAGCCACAATCCAACCACTTTCTCTTCCTATATCATTCCCTCCCTACATCTTTGCTACACCTATCCACATATTCATCAAATATAAAATATGTAAAATATATCCATTGCCTCAGTGAGTTTAATACCATACTAACTTATATTTTGGCTATGCTCTGATAAGAGATCTGACAACTGATAAGGACTTTTGCTCCTGGTATGTATAATATCTGCTGTTTTATGGCCTAATAAATTTATACAGGATATAGGATCTATCAGAGACAGCGTGAAAGTGGACTTTTGCTACTGGTATGTACTGTATGTATTTGCTATTCTATGGTTTAATAAATTTATACAGGTTATAGAATTGGACTTTTGCTGTTGGTATGTATCTATTTGCTATTCTATGACCTAATAAATTTATACAGGATATAGGATCTACCAAAGACAGAGTGAAAGTGTAAGCCTTTGGATTAGGCACTTGACCTTTGCCTTACTACAGTATGACAAGAGTGAAAACCAGTTGATTAGAAAGAAGTGACATCAAGTCTCTACTACCTTGCTTCACAAATTCAACTCTGTGTGTCTGCTGGTTGTCCTGAGATCTCTCATTGCACTACAGAGTAAAGACTTGATTGGAGGCTGCCAAGGAGACTGACAGGTCTTTGATCAGTCTTTTCATTCTTGCTGTTACCTTTCACTTTGTCTCAGGCATTCTGCCTTTATCTCTGTCATACTTTTACTCTGGTTGCTGTTCAGTTAGCTCTTGGCACTACTGTGTCAGCAGAGTGATTGGTGTGCATCTTTGACTACCTTTCTGAAGATTGGACCTGGATCTTTCTCCCTGGACCTGGACCTTTTCCCCTGGACTTGGACCCTTTTCTCTTGAACTTGGACCTTTTGCCTGAACTTGGACCTCCCCCCTCTGGACCTGGATTTTTCCTTCTCTGGATCTTTTTTCTACCTGGATATATTTTAACTTGAAAATCTTGGATTTAGAATGTAAGTATTTTTATATTCTGTATTGATATT
>QFEF01001173.1:0-16411 GCA_003316035.1 Neoboletus subvelutipes
TTGTACTCCTTTTACCGATCTGTGTAGACTAACAAATACATCTTGTGTCATTTCGTCCGTCCGAAAATCACTGTGCCGCCCAGCTGCAAGTTAGTGTCGCTTCTCGTTCGAGTCGCGATTCAAAGAAGGTATTGAGGACGAAATGTAGTGGGGCTGAATGAGCGATCCGTTTTGACTTGAACATACTGCGACTCTGGTCGCCCTGCATGAGTGAGCCGTATATACATGCTCGAATACGAGCGCATCGACGTACATACGTCGACGACGTGACTTTCGGTAGGTCCATCCCCCCCTCACACTTGATGAAAGATTTGGTCGTAGGAGCAGTTCGAGTCACCGGCATACCCTCTCGGTCGTTTTGACTTTTTCGGTTCAAGAGTTCTCCCGTTCCAGTGAGTCATTGAGGTCAATCGTACTAAATCGATTGAGGAAGGCGGATGAAACGTTACCGCAACCAGGCCTTTGCACAGTTGAAGGGACGGACATCGCTGTGGTACTGGAGAAGTAGCTATTGAAGAGAAATGTCTGTTGGTGACATGTTGTACTGGCAGGAAGTACCATGAGAAGCTCAGTGCTGAGGGCTGAGGTCCGACCAGTTACCGCGTTTTGGTAAAAGGACACGACTCGAAATGAGCAGAGTCATGGTTGAGCGGCTGGCTTCGTCGTCGGGAGAAGAAAAAAGAAAAAGAAAATAGCATCCATACCTTGCACAGAGGGCGAGACGTTCGTCGACCAACTAACGAGGTAAACCTTTTCAAATCGCCGGCGTCGGGGAGCAAAGCAGGTGGACGAGAAAAAAAGGACCAACGTCATGATGAATTCACGCACCACCGATTATTTTCAATTTTCTCTCCATCTTGGGGACGGGGAGGATGAGGGGACCTACATATGTGTATTGATCGGCCACGATCAGAATGGATCCATTCGCATTCAGATCTGCATGGGAACGTAGTTTCGGTACTTGTAGTTTCGCCTGCCACGCTTTTTTCTTCTTTGTTACTTTTTTTCACCGGTGGAATCGGGACTCCCAGCACGAGAACAGCGGGTGAGCCAGTCACTGATACGAGGGTTGAAACGTTGAACACTGACCTGTTGACTTTCTCATGATCTTTGATACAAACATCTGAAGATCTGAAATTCGCTGATCTGCAGAGGAGAATCCTCGGAACATGGGTCCGAGTAACGGAAGCACGGACCGAGCAAAAACCCCTCACATAGAGGGCAAGTACCAAAGTGGGTGGGCGTCTCGCAAGTTCGGTCGCGTCAGGAATCCGAGCATCGAGAACTTTAGATATATTGTCCAGCACAGAATGTCGCCAGAACATTACGCGTATACGGCGATAGCCAACCAAATCCCCTAAATACAACACACGTCATCTCTTCGAGAAGCCAGCCAGATCACAATGAACTAAGCCCAGCCCGAATAGAGAACATTATGCCAGAGGAATATCCATGATCCACCTCGTAACCATGTCCTGGAGAACACACATGTTAGTAAGAACGTTCTCAGGAGGATGACCCCCGCGCAGACAACTTACCAAAGCGGCATCCGGCTGATCGAACGGCACCATGTGGCTGCAACACGAGAAGAAGGTATCAACGTGTGTTCCGCCGAAGACGCAACCGAAAAACTGACCCAGCTTCGTGGACCGTGACAAAGGTGATGTTACCCGCACCCGAATTGCCGCCGTTTGCACTACGCACGGTACCTGCAAGTGCGCCAGAAAACGTTATCCATTGCTCCGTTGGCGCAGTCGTAAACTCATCGAGGAAATCAGTTTCGAGGGCTTCGAGCCAACGCTCGTTACCCTACACTGGAGTCAACAACCATTTATTCCCCTCACGTTGAGGAGGACTTACGATGTAGTTGCACATCATATCTGCAACGTCAAACGTCAGATCACCATTTACTACTTAGAACACCATAGGCGAAATGGGGACAGCCCACTCACCAGCGTTCCCAGCATAGACCAATAACCTCACACCGTCGTTGATCAATGGGGGCAACAAAGCGGGAGTGTTGTGCATCGAATCTCCCTGAAGTAAAAACGCCTGGTTGATAGCCATGTTACAAGATTCAAACTTCCGCTGAGGGTTCGCGCCCAGCGCGGCTTTGACATCGGGTTGATTCATGTATGCTTCAACCCAGCTCATTTCTGGATAGCAGAGGGGGCCATCTCTTTCGCGGTCACAAGAACGGCGCGCATCGTAAGGGTTCAAGCCAGATTCTAAAGAGGAGAAACAAGGTTCAAAGCGACAAACATGAAATTTGAGGTTGGACCCACGTTGGATAGGACCATACAGTTGGCTGTTGCAGTACATAGCAGCAGGAACACAGACCAAGCGAGAGTTATAGTCATAGCAAGCTTTTGCGAGTCTCTGGCATGTCGGTACCTTGGTCCTGAGCGCCTGGCATTGTGGTCCTTCGGGGTCATCATAAATAGGGTATGGTCCCTCACAGACGTAATCAGGTATCGAAGCCATCTGGATATAGTTGTCGGTCATCCCGTTACCAAGCATGACAGACGCGAGGTTGATTCTAATGAGTGCGTTGTCGGCACCGGACGACGTCGCCAAAGGGGCCTTCTTGTTCTCTTCGTAAATCACGCTCGCGATGTTCGGCGCGTATGTGCCACCGTAACTCTCGGCTGCGAGATGGAAAGGAAGGGACGCGTATTCGGGGAAACGGGAGAGGAAGAGTTCGAGGAACGCATACACGTCCTTGCCCGCGACTGGGCTGGTGTTGACGGTACTCCCGTCCTCAACGTAGGAGTATCCCACATCGACGGGCTGGTCGAGGAAAATAATGTTGGCATTCGTGTTCCAGCTGTAGGGGTTCTCAGTCGTGCTGGTGCCGTTGTCGGCGATGCGGCATGGGCCAAGCTCGAAGAGCAGACCCGCGGAGGAGCTACAACCAGGACCACCATTAAGCCACATGATGAGAGGGGCATCCCCTGGCGAGTTTCGGGCCTCAAAGAACCTGGGAAATCAAGCCGCGACCGCGTCAGACGGTCTGCGGAACGTGGGGTAGGATGAAACGGACCAAAAGAAGAGGTGTTTGTCATCGGTAATATCGAGGTATCCAGAGTACTGCTTGACGGACGGGTCACAGAGCGTAGGCTCAGTGAGCCTTAGCTGATAGTCGGAAAAGTGTGAGTGCTGGAAGAGCTCGTCTATGGGATGCGTGTCCTGTCAGCCCACCCACCGCATTTTACAACTCAGAGACTTACACGTCAAGCCGTGCTCCTGCACAAAGGTCTTTCCATCTACCCACTTGTGGATTTCCGCACCAGCCTTGTTCAACGCGGACTGGAGTGGATTGTGCAGCCCACTGACCGAGTCGCGGACTGGAGGCAAGGCATCACCAAGAACGACCTGTGCGTCAGGAATAAAAGACGCAAGGACGGTGGAGAGGAAGACGAAAGGCAGCAGACCGAGTACCTTCATCGTGGTGGTGGTAACCAGACAAGCTGTGTACTCTAAAGTGTGTCGTCAGCTCAGCTGGGAACATTCCCCACTCTGCTCGTTTTCGGCAACAATAGCCCCTCTCTTCAATGATCATCCATATCTACCCGTACTATATATATACACTTAATTACTTTCTACCCCGTGAATGGCATCTTCAAGCAGCGCCAACGCAACGCTGGCGGATCCCCATGAAGACTGAAATCCCATTCCAGAATGACTACACGTGGACGTGCAGTCAGCACCCACCTCATGCCCGAAGATTCGACTGAATTGTGAGCGAAAACTCACCCATAGTTATAGACAACCGGAATCCTCCCTCCTTCTCCCCGTTCGAGAGAACCAACCTCGAGTCTGATTCCTCCTTTTCTCGCCGGGCGCAGCCCGCACCCTTCGTCAACGATGAGCGCTTCAAGGTCTTCAACCGTCGGTTCACGGCTTGCACGGACAGAGGGAGGTGCAAGGTCGGGACAGAGCGCGAGCACATGTGTGAAGATGTAGGTTCGATCCATGGCGCGCGGTACTGGGTACCTAGTATCAATGATATTCGATGAGCGAAACATGAATTTGGGACTCTTCCAAGGCAAATACTTGCCAGTCATTGGGCACTTTGATTCCACCAACGAGCACCTATTTGATACGGTGCTAAGTATTTCCTCGCTCTGCGAAACATGGAAGAAAAGAAAGATATACATTTCCTGTACACAGTGGCATCATGTAAACATATAATCCATCCGCCCCAGAGAGCGTTCTTCCATAATTGATCCATGGCGCGCGTAGAAGGATAGTTTGTCCACGAATGGGATAAACGTCCTTATCTTCGATACCTCCAAGAAAGCGCGCGCCAATCCCAGGGCATGCGATGACCGCTGCTGGATTCGTTGTGCTGTCCAACACCTACGAATGTATCATTTCAGCGTCTCAATGTGCTGACTTCACAAAACAGATGCTCAATGAGCATCACCTGGGAAATATGCTGCAAGTTCACCCGCTTCGTAGAGCCTCCACCAGATAGAAAGCGGGCAAGGAGCCAGTTCAGGTATGCGGGTGTATTAAGAGTAAAGGTGGTGAATGTATACCCAGCTGTGGAACTTGGGATGAGTTCATGTTCTGATACCGCACGGTACTGTGTGATGTCGTTTGTTGAACGACGAGGTGTGCATAGTGAAAAGTGGTTCCATAGCAGAGCGGAGAGCTCACGTTTGGCATGTAATCCAGCCACGAAGAAGGATCGATGCCATCTGCCCGGAATTCAGTGTGGGTGTGTCTGAAGAAAAGTCCTGCGACCGCTCCTTTTCCATCGGGCTCTGAGTCTTGCCACATCATTTCGAATGTTTCCTTGTCTAGTGCTGCATGTTCATGGAGATTATTTTGATAGGAAGAACCACAGGGTCGATAGATGCGGACGTTTCGACAAGGAATACCAAAGACAAGATGATAAGTTATAACGTACCTTTCTGTCTTGCATCTCCGAATGCTTGACTGACATGGTGTGCACCCTATAGAAGAGTGTTGATTAACACGACACGATCGCTCTCGATCAGCTGGAAGACGCTCACAGCCCAATGGCTTGTATACCGGATCGTCCGCGGGTCGGTGGGAAACGTCTCGGCAACGATTGTTACGTTGTACTTGCCTGTCTCTTGGACACGGATAGCGGTGGACAGGCCGACTACACCTATTCCAAACGTGAAGGTGCCAGTGAGCAGCGGTGAAAGCAAGATGATTTGATACTATCCACGAGCCAAGGTCGTTGTGGGGCGCCGCTCCAGACAACCGTAGTAGGTGCAAATGCAAGAGCGGATGCCAAACATGGTGGTAAGCGTACCTGCACCGACCACTATTATTTCCTTCCGGTTGTTTGACATCGTCCTAGACTTGTTCTAGCCAACAACTTCAAGTGGAGTTAATATCGATGGCGTCGACTCGGATGACAGTACCTAATTTATTCACAGCCCCCGACCCTCTGCATCAGCGAAAAACGTATCAAGACACCTAGCTATGTCTAGTAACCAGACTAAGGTTTACTGCTATGAAACCAATAATGTCATTACCAAGTTATACATCACTGACCAATTTTAGCATGTGTACATAGTATTTGTCTTGGGCCAACCCTTGGCCTGTCATTTTCATTCGAGCCAAGAAATGAGCTTCGTCTTGAACGCTAGGTGACATATTTGAGACGAAGATGGTTCCTTGGCTCGAATGGAATGTACACTATTATCCTTCTATGATGACCCTGCGGTCGTTGCTTCACTCAGGCTACCGTTTTCAATGCTACCTTTGCAGAGCCTCGTTCAGCTAAGAACGGTCTCCTTCGTTTCCCTTTCCAAAAGGTCGACGGCAACGCTCGCTGACCCCCACGATGAAATATACCCGTACCCGGCGTGTCTACTCACGAGTGGTGTTACATGAGCTTCTGTTATCATCGTCATGCACTGTTTTGTCGCAGACGTATCCGTAATTACAGCGGTTTGCAAATCTCTGTGGAAAACGAATTCTGAAAAGTCGCGCCTCGGAGACAGCCGGAAAGGACCCCGGGCGCAGCTGAGTGAGTGGTGTGCGCAGCTGAGTAAGCGTAGTTTGCTGTAGTTACACGCTGGTTCAATCTGCCTACTGCTCACTTTGCTGGCATGTCTGACCAACCGGCCGAGAGGCAGTATGCCTTCACTGTCGCCCTCACCATCTACTCTGCAATCAAGCAGTCATCCAAGAGCAAGACTACTACCAAGCGGCAAGAGAAGTCCCTCAAAACCAAGGAGTTGTTTTTCCTGCTCAACAAGGACAACTATATTGAGTTCCTAGAAAGCATTCTCGAGAAGCATGGTCAGATGCAGTACAAGATCTCTAGTAAGCAACGGTTCTCGTTCAAATTTACTATGCTGAAAACAAAGAGGTATTGTCCCTATTGTCGTACCACACTGGCAGGTTGCCTGGCTCACACTTTTTTTTAGCCAGCGCACTGTGGGTGAGGCAATGGATGTTGACAATGAGTCAGACTACAAAGAAATGGTGCGAAAGATTCATGACACTGCCAACAACCTCGGTGGAGCCACGAAAATTTTGGTTGACATGAAGCACGTTGAGAAACTCCCATTGCATCAAGCAAATAGCCACTCCGGAGACGATGAATCAAGCATGTCAGATGATAACCAGGTATTTTTCTTTTTATCATGGCTGGAATTCTAATATATTTTCCTACAAGTCCTTACCATCTTGGTCAGCTTTGGATCTAGATGCACATCTTGCTCGATGGCGCATAAAGCTTGCAAAGATCTACAAGGACAGTGATGATGGCCACCTTACATATATTGTGCTGTCAGGTACCACTATTCTGCTTACTCCAGCGATGGTGCTTGACTGGGCCCACACTCTGGTATGCACTCTGTAGATTCATGTTAAAAATAACTGATTAGTCTGTAGGAGGAAGGCCAGGCAACGTTGAACATGCCACCGAACATTCCCTCATTTGATGTCACCAACAAAGCACTATTTCTACACCCAGCATGCAAGGCACAAGCTCAGAAAGTGGCTTCGCAACCCCCGCCATCTCTAAGTCCAAACCTTACACCGGACATCAACTCACTCACATCAGTCATTCTCCTTTAAACCCTAGCCAATCTTTCATCTGCCGGAATGCATAGCCCAACCACAACCACAGTTCCAACAGGTCCAACTCTGACAACACCTGTTCATCATGTCCCAGAAAGATCCACCTCCCCTCCGGTTCCATCCCCTTCCCAGCTCATGCAGTTTCTCAAATATGTGGAGATGGAGCTCTATGTTGAGAACGCTACTATGTTTGAATGGAGACTTGCAGGACAACATATTGGCCCCAACATCCTTCCTGAGATTGAAGACAAGGTACTTGCGGTGGAGATTGGGATTCCAGCTGGTGATATAGTCTGTCTGAAAAAGGGATCTATCAACTGGTGGAACGGACCTGATGTGAAGTGTAAGCATAGTGACACTGATCAGAGCCAATTGAGGTCAAGGTCGCCTACTCATCCACCCCAGAAAAGGGTTGCTTATGAGAAGAAGTACCATGATGGTGGCAGCTGTCGCTTCACCGGACCTCCAATGATTGCTGGGGATGTCAATGATGATGGACTGAAAGACTATGATCTTTGGTACCAGTCAACAGATCATGGCGCCTGGCTTCCTGTTCCGCGAGGATTTATCATTTGCGAGGACATTGATGATGATGGTTTGGATACTTTCTTCAAGTAATACATATGTCAGTCTCCGTATTGTTTACCGGATCAAATATATTGCTGTTGTTTCTGTTGCGGACTTGTTACAACAACAATGATCATACATTCATTGTGGTGGAAATCTACAAGGCTCTACAACCATAGTACTACTACACAATGTAACCAGATGACCGAAAATATCCTTCCGCCTTGTCAGGAGTAATGTTCTGACAAGCATGCACAATTGTGGTCATCGAGAAGTCATCAGGGTAGCGCCAAAAGTATGCCTTGATTGTGGAAAAAGCTTGTTCAATCAGATTGTAATCAGGAGAGTAGGGGGGGAGGAAAATAAGCTTGCAAACTAGTGGGAGTTAGTAGGTGAAGAACAATGCATTGACGTACGTACGGTGCATGTCTTCAATGAGCACACAGACCTCCTTGGTCTTGTGGATGCGACAGTTGTCCATGATGATAACACTGCAGGGACCAGGATACAGGTTGGTGAGAGGCATCTGTACCAAAGATAAGTCGATACAGCACATATGAACTGCAAAGATGTACCACATGTTCCTCCAAAAATCTCACGAAGCGCTGACTGTCGACTGGTCCTTCAATGATGTCATATGCAATGATACCATCAAGAGTGATGGCAGGAAGAATGGAGTATCTTGTTCCTCGAACAAAGCATCTGCTAACACAACAGCGAACTCCTTTTCTTGACCACCCATGTTGGCAGGTAGACGTCCGCTTATCCTTAGCTGCTTCGTCAATGAAAACGAGCATATTTGGATCTGGTACATCAGCGGCAATGCAATTCATGTAGATCACGCATGTCTCTTCATTTCACTCTGCAGCTGAAGATGAAACAACCTTCTGGGTTATGGAAAGACGTTGGAGTGTTCGAAGAAGATTTGAAAGCGTGGCAAATTTATGATGCTTGGCCCAAAGTTCATGCTGAAGCTCATCAAGATAGATGGTATTGCGATTCTGAATAATGGTGGAGATGAAAGTGATGTCGGCCGAGGTGAGGAGTCGACGGCGCCCAGTCATGCAAGAGTATTTGCTTGGGTTGGTGATGGTGCCATATTTCGAGTACAAAGATAGTGTCCTGTAAACTAGGGATTTCTTGATGCCTAATACATGGCAGATATCATTGACGCTATGGTTGCCATCATACAAGAGCGGGATTTGGGCTTTGACATTGGGAGGCACAACACGGTAGGGCCCTGGCATGGATGGTGGCGGCATGGTGCAAAACCAACTAACATGCTTATTCAGCTGTGCACGCCACTCACTCAGCTGCGCCTGGGGTCCTTTCCGGCTGTCTCCGAGGCGCGACTTTTCAGAATTCGTTTTCCACAGAGATTTGCAAACCGCTGTAAACAAGACGAACACTTTCTTCCCTTGTATATCATGAGACTCAGATTCTACCCACTCAGCCTCGAGCCGAATGCCACCTTCGCGCGCTGGGTCAGAACTGTGATTGGTGACGCTAGACATACACATACTGGGTGGTTATGCGAGTGGAAGGTTCCACCGATTGTGAATAGAGGATGGACGTGGATGCCGTGAGCTGCTAATCAAGTATATCTCCCTCCCGGCGAATAGTGGGTGGATCGTCAGCGGCGGCGAGATCGATGGCGATCAAGATTCAAATATTCAACAAGGAACTTAGTGAAGGCTGTCGAGATCGTGCGGTCTGGTAACATTGGACGAGTCAATGTATTTGCGGGCATACGACTCGTTAACATTCGGAATCTGGATCGGACGACAAGGATGGCTTTCGATATTACCTGTGGAGCTCAACTTCTTGGCATACACTAGTTTCGTTCATTTGTGAGTCTAACTACCTACTACTTCAGCTGTATATGTGCCAACTCCTGGTAATACCGCATGAGTGTGGCGACCTCCGTCGGAAGGAGGAAATTGTTGACAAGCAAGACCTACCAGAGTTAAGAAAGCATGTCAGAATCTTGCATTGGGTTGCAAGACAGAGACAGCCACTCACCAATAGCCATGTTCTCAAGGCCAACAACCCGGCACCTTGTTTTATCAATTCCCAGTTTTCCTTGATAAACGCCTTGGTTCCATCAAAGTAATTTGCGACAAACTTGTTCCTGAAGCAGTTTGCCTCAATGCTGGTAAAACGTGCATATCAAAAGGTGCTTACCGGTTTAGGAATATCCATCTGAACCAGAGAGCTTGCATCACCTTATCCTCATCAAGGATGTCATCCAATTCGAACAGTTCTTCCTCTCTGTCGATTATCACCCATTGGAGTACTCCGTAGGGTTTGAGGGACAACGTGTTCAGGAAATCAAATAGACGAGGGCCACCAGGACGACAGGAGTAGTAAACATCACCTCTTTCGTCCGTCTCTGGCAAGTATGGGGTTGCGGCTGAAGGTCCGAGGCCGTCTTGCGCACCGGTCCCTGACAGAGCTTGAGAAGTCGAACGTCCTGATACTGAACCACTTCTGGTCAAAGTGTCGGCAACTGCATGGTTTGAGTATCCAGACGTGTCGTATTTTGGTTTGAGGTCTTCCTCCACACTTGTTGGAATGGCGGAGACGGAACCAGAACCGGATTCACTGGCAACGCCGGACGGCGTGCTGGATATGCGGAGAGGAGATTCCTGGTCGGGATCCGTACTCTTGTTCCTTTCAACATTCCTCGAATCAGACGGCAATTGCGAGATAGACAATTCTCTGATGGGAACTTGACGACGTGTTATGACCGGATTCCTGCATTATTGAGTAATTAACGCATTCAACTAGCCCATTTGATTGGAGAGGTTGCCTACGATACTGGTTGGGAATCCGGGACTGTCAACGAAAGTGTGGTATGATGCTGAACACAACATAAGATGAAGGCTTTGAGGGGGTAAGGAAGACGCACTTGATCCCAAAACACTTTGACGTTTGGATGGTCCCATGCCAGGTGCTTATCCAACATTATCGGATTGTCGAATTTCTTGTGTAAGTCACATAGTGGACACAACCATTCCTTCATCGAGCTCATTGCAGACGTAGTGTGAAATCCTCCGGAGTGACTCGAGGCACCACCTGTAAGCGGGCAGCTATAAACAACAGAGATCGACGTGCGCGGAAGAGAATGAGGTTTGGTGTCAACGCCAGTCATTCGACAACGAAGCTGGAAGCCGCTGCGAAGATTACGACGTAAGAAGGGAAGTCGTCGTATCTTGTGAAGTCGAACGACACTCGATGAGAGCTGCTCTAAGCCGTCCAGAAGAGTCTGCGACGGCTCCGTATGTTCAAAGACCTCTTTCTCAGGTTCGTCACTCTTCGATGCGTCAGTCAGGTATTCATTTCCAGGTTCATCCACGACAGCGTCGCTATCGTGGACTGGATAATTGATATCATGTTCTCCTTCAACATCCCATTCATCTGAGGGAGGTTGGGTGCGAGGCGCTGCCGACTTCATGCCAACCTGGAGCTTGCGAGCGGCTTTGGCAGCCCTCTGCCTGGGTGGCCTATCAGAGATTGTAAAAACCTCGAGAGCCGACACATTACCCACGACTAAAAAGGCTCACTGATGTAGATCTTCATCGTATCTTTTATTTCCAATCTCATGATTGGAAGTGCTGTGCCTCCCCCGTGAGCCAAACCGTCCACGGTGAACAAACCATCGTCGCCGCTTGTCCTGTTTGTATATATTGGAACCTTGGGATGGTCTACGTTGGCTGGATGAACCGATCGACATGCGTGCGTAGTGCCTCCCGCTTTCCTGGCGCTCTTTTCGAGCGAAATTACTGGCCCATCCGCGAGCTTCGACTCTACGAAAGTCATGTTCACGAGATATTTTCAAGGGTTTGTCATTGGCGATTTCCGCTTGGGCGACCTCAGTAATTCGTCTCGGACTGTCATCATCGACACTTACATTGGTTCAGAGCGGGCCCATGCGATTGATGATCTAGGGCGAGAGTCTCACTAGGATTGTCCCAAGTGTGAAAACACGTAGAGCTCACCTTTTCTGTTGCTCCTCTGTTTCACCTGGTTGACAGTTTGAGGGGGTCGAGAGAGTTCAGACTGAGCTGGCAGATTCTGTTGTACACGATGTGGAGATAGTTCTGCGCGCACTGTGGCACCGTCGCTATCCGAATCGTCTCGGGTATCAAACTTTACTTTCCTCGTTCTTTTGGTGACCAAAGTCGGACGAGCAGGGAGTTCTCTCACATCTGACCGTGTACCTTGGGTTAATATAAACTCATACCACGAAAGTAGGGTGAAGTACTCACCATAATCGGATCTTAGAAAGACGTCCGAGTCCGAGTCTGGAGAATCAGATAGGCGCGAATCAGGAAATTGGAAACGACCATGTGGATCGTCTTCGACTCGCCGTCATTTTGACTGCTAGAGGTAGGAGAGCGACTATCAGGCGAGTCAGACTGGGTCTCCACTGGCATGAGCTTTCTCGCAGCCTTCGCGGCGAGGAGTGGCCGAGATGCGGTAGACTTGCTTGCAATCCGGCCCATGTTTGGAGGCTGGGGTTGGCTTGGTGGCATGTCGGAAGGCCAACGAGGGAGACGTCAACACAAAATAATTTCGATACGGTGGGCGGAAAGGTGCGGAAGGCAAGAAAGGGCCACGGCGAGAAGCCTCATGCTATCGAGATTATCATATCGCCGTGTGGACATGGCTTAGCAGGCTGGAATGGACTTAAATCGGACAGACGAGTAACCTTACTCGGAAAACGCGGAACAAACAAAAGATTTATTGTCAACCTCACATCATCAGGTACACTGGATCGAGTCGACTCGGAACTGGAATGCCATCACATAAACAAGCTACTACGTCGATACATCACACCCGCAAAAAATGATTACAAGACCTTCCCAATGTCTCAAAAAAAGGTGCTCTTTCTTGTGTAGTGTCTAGGTCGTCGAGGTACGCGGATACTGTACACGAACGTTACGAACCAAGCGTAGGAAATTCTCCTTGAAAGAATGTCCATGCGCTTTTGCGAGGTCGAACGGTGTCTGTCCATCCACATTTCGCGCGGTGGGGTCGGAACCGTGGTCGAGCAGAATCTTGACGAGATTCCACAACTCTCTTAACACATAACGGTCCATATTAGGTGTGAAGTTGCACCTGAGGGTGAGGTGCAAGGGGGTGTCTCCATTCGGTGCAGTGATGTTGACACTGGCTCCTTCACAAATTAAGAGGCGGGTCAGCTGTACCGTGATGGATATGTGCCAGGGATTCAGAGGTTCTGGTGTGATTGCAACGAGGAGAATATCGGCAGGGAGTGGCACACTTTGCGAAAGCAAATACTTGACAACGGTAATTTGTCCTTTCCGCGCCGCAACGTGCATGGGGGTTTCACCAGACGAATTCCTCAGTGAAGGATCCCAGCCTAAGCCAACAAGAATTCGAACACACTCCAAGCAATCTTCTTCCTCGAAGCTAAACTGCATGGAGTGGAGGGCGAGATGTATTAGTTCCTTATCATCATCGATTAGAACACTGCACACATCCACGCCTTTTCTGAGGAGGAAACAAGTGGTCGCCGGTGACGAGGAGCGCAAGATATCGTGGGGTAGTGGTACACCTTGCAAACAGAGATATTTCAAGATGGTAACGAACCCGCGCCCTGCCGCAGTATGGAGTGGTGTCTTCCCAGCTAAGTTCCGAGCACGAGGGTCGCATCCAGCATTAATGAGGATTTTAGCACTCTCCAGACGATCCATTTCGCCACCCCGTGCCAGAAGCAGGTGTAGTGGAGTGTCTCCATCCGTTGTAGCAATAGAAACGTCGGCGTCTCTGTCAACAAGATAACGAATCACAGGCGTTTTCTGGGAGTCGCCACTGGACGTAGCGAGGAGTAAATCACGAGGGAATGCCATGTCTAGTGAAAGAAGATAATCGATGACGGAGAGATGTCCGTGTCGTGCGGCGATATGAAGAGGTGTTTCTTGTGCCGCATTGAGCATAGAAGGGTTGCACCCGGCATGAACCAGGAGCTTAACCGTAGATAAAGCATCCTCCTCCGCGTAAAGTGCTGCCGCGAGATGTAGTAAAGTCATGCCATCCTCACCGACAATATGTACATCAACACCTTTATCGAGGAGGAAATGGACTGTTGGGTGCCACCTTCCTGCTGGGTTACGCACTGGCAGTAGAATGAGTATTGTATCCAAAGGCGCCGATATGCCAATTGAGAGTAGATACTCCATGACCAAGATGAATCCGCGCCTTGCTGCAACATGAAAGGGGGTTTCGCCAGCTAAATTGCAGGCACGAGCATTGCACCCAGCATTGACAAGGGCTTCAAGTCGTCTCAAACATTCTATTTCAGAGTGGGCATCCATGGAAAGGTGAAGTGGAGTATCCCCATTGGGGCATGTTGAATGTATATCGGCTCCCTTTCTGATGAGAAATTCGATCATCGACGACATTTTCCAGGCTCTGTTGCCACACATGGACAAGAGGATGCCAGGAGGAGGAATAATGTTCAGCGAAAGGAGATACTGCACGACCATAGGAGAGGCTTGTTTTGCGGCGACATCTAAAGGTGTCTTGCCAAGGGCATTATTTAATAATGGATCGCATCCGGCATTGATAAGGATTTTAGCACCCTCCAGACATTCGTCCGTGTGCCATGTGTAGAAGGTATCCAGAAGGAGATGGAGGGGAGTGTTCCCATCAGATGTGATGACCTGCACATCAACTCCTTTGCCTGTTAGGAAACGAATTGTTGATGCCGGATTTGCCATTGGAGCTGCCAGCAAGATATCGGGGGGTAATTCTACCTGCAATGACAGCAAGTACATGATAATAGGGATGGATCCACACCTGGTTGCAATGTGGAGAGGTGTTTCGCCAGCTAAATTGTATGTAGATGGATTGCATCCTGCGTCAACAAGGACTCGAACAATTTCCAGTCGATCATCATGTCCTGCAGGCAGATCGGAGTTCAAGATGATGAGATGAAGTGGTGTGTTTCCCTGCGGTGAAATGACATGTACATCGCTCCCAAGGCCGAGTAGGAAACGTATCATTGAAGAGCTCGAAGTCTCACTACACGACGCATCAAGGATGATGTCATGGGGTAATGGCGTGTTCAACGAAAGCATGTGTTTGACGGTGGAAATATGCCCGGCAGACACAGCGATGCGGAGGGATTTTTCATTGAATCGGGTAGATGGGTCGCAGTTGATCTGGACAAGTCTTCGTTGAATTAGATCAATATCTCTTTCTGATTGTTGGTATCCAGGGTTGGTGGGATAATGCGCGGGATTTAACAGCCGTAGAAGCAGTTCTTTATCGTGAAGGTCGATTGCCCATTCAACGAATTCATCGGTTTGTAATAGCCTGGCGACATTGCAAGCAGGAAAGAAACATTTTCTCGTTTCCAGTGCTGCCACAAATAGTTTCCGAGGGACATGACCTCCTGCTTTCAAGAAGAGGTCGACCACAGCACGATCCGGCTGCTGAAGGGCAACCTCCAGTGGCAAGAGTTGACGTAGATGGTATCTGGCACCCCAGCCGCTGCGGTTAATGCTGACACCTCTTGATAGTAAGGTCCGACAGTGTTTGACCTTGGAAAAGTGTGCTGCGTATATGAGTGGGTTTGTTCCATCCTTCAGCTTCGGTGCGGCACGGTCAAGATAGAAACCCAACATTGGCTCCGGTGCGGAAGCAATCAGAATGTACAGCACCAAGTCATGTTTGAGAGACGGCCATGAAGAATGGGCGTGACATGTTTTCTCACACAACTGTTCCCATTCGAAAGGGCACATTTCGGCATGCAGTCGGAGATCTATGATTGCCCGCAGGATTGTTTGATTTCTTGGATTGACATGGGCAAGGTGGTCGAAACTATGGCATAACACATACTCAAGAAGTGAATGAGATACGGATGCTTGAAATGAAACCGTAGGACGTTCTATGATACGGGCGACAGCCATATCGTAGTCGTCACAGTATATCCGAGGTCTATTCAAGTCGTGCAGTGATGCTTGGTAACCACCAGAATGTTGACCGCGCTTGATGTAGGTAATGATGTAGCATATGCAAAGCAAAGCTAGCTGCGTGTGAGCTGCCCGCTGGTTGATATGATATGTCGGATGCTTTGTGCGAGTGGATTCTGCCGTCAAGTACTCCTATCCAAACAAAGACTCAGTAACACGGCAGACGATCACAACACCAAGCACACCTTAACGCTGAAGTGGGACAGAACAACGACATCTGTCAATTCATCATATGTCACTAAACTGCCTAGTGCATCCAGCAAAGCAGACCCGTGAACAGGTCTAGATTCATGATCCAGTACTCGGCGACCAAGGTCAATTGACAGGCTCTCCATGATTTGAGACAATTGCAATGGTTCCAAGGCAGCTACAAACCATTCCAAAGCTCTCCGAACAACCTCGCCTTCCTCATCTTTGTTGATCTTCTGAAGAATTCTTTCATACGTTACATCGAGGTCGCAAGGAAGGTTGTTCAATGCCTCCCGGACTCGTGCTGCGGTCATGCATCGTTTAAGGATATCGAGTTGACATTGCACCCAGCGGAACCTGAGAAATAACCTTTAGGAGGCGATCGGATGATTTCGCAGTGCAATAGCGCTCACATCCCGTCGGCTTTCTGGCATAAGGTAGAGTAGATCTCCTTCTTCAAGCTCGTGTCGACAATTCTGAGCCGTCGATGGGAATCCAGAATTCTGATAACGTGCAGTTCGATATCCGCTGATACCTCGTACTTCATTGTATCCATGGCGATCGAAGGAAAA
>QFEF01001174.1:0-11769 GCA_003316035.1 Neoboletus subvelutipes
TCATTAGTATATATAAGGATATATTAAGGTACGAAAGAGTTTTTGACATCAAGTCTAGACTCTGTGAGTGAAGTGCGTCCATGAGCACAAGTGAACCAGTTGAAAGTGAACTAGCTTCAGTCTAGTGGTCATGTGATCTAGTCACGTGATGCGATAAGATAAGATGAAGAGATAAAGAAAAGAAAAGAAAAACGACTATGTCCCTTTATCGACCTGTGAAGGTTTAGGACCGTAACATGGAAGACTGAAGTCTTTGCTACCATTGGCGATTCTCTGATCAATATGACCCTCTGGTCAAAGGCCCTCTGGCTGGTGTGTGTGTGTGCGACAGTTGTGGTACCCCTCAGCAAAGCCACAGTACAAAAGAAGTGGGCTCCCTCCAGGCACAGAAGGAGGAGTTGGCTATGGAGAGGTTGTGGACAAGGCCTCTATCATGGTAAGGTCACTCATGGACGAGAGCGACAACCTCAGGTGTTGGACGATGGCCCAGACAAGGGATCCTCTGATACACAGATAAGTGGAGATACCTTTCTCAGAAGGTTCTCAGTTACTTAACCGAACTTCTGATTGTGAAACAACCCTCAAAGGCCTATAACCCTAGGTTGCACAAGAACACTTAGACTGGGAAAGTAAAAAGGACTACTACTGAGTGGTTCTTTGAGAGAAGAGAAATTCCCAAGAGAACTAGACTGGGGATTATCCATCGTAGTCTCTGGGTTTATATATCAAAACTACTACTTGTACATGTGTACGTTGGATCTACCAATGAGTAGTGGTAATTAAATATATGAGGTGATACATGTGTCAAGCATGAGGAACGGAGATTAAAAGAGTGAGGACACAGCATGCTGTGGCAGAATGGAAGAGAAGCCTAACATGTGCTAGACATGAGGCATGGAAATGAAAAGAAGAATAGAAGGAGCGGATATGACTGTGGGAAGTCATTAGTATATATAAGGATATATTAAGGTATGAAAGAGTTCTTTGACATCAAGTCTAGACTCTGTGAGTGAAGTGCGTCCATGAGTGTGAGTGAACCAGCTGAAAGAGAACTAGCTTCAGTCTAGTGGTTACGTGATCTAGTCACATGATGTGATAAGATAAGATAGGAAAAGAAAAGAAAAACAACTATGTCCCTTTAACGACCTGTGAAGGTTTGGGACCATAACACTACCCCCTCTCTAAAAATCGACTTCCAGACAATTGAAAGGAGTTTGATTTTCTTTTATGTCTGTCAACAGATTAGGTATTTTGTTAAATTTGAGTAAAAAGATCTCGGGTGGGATTCCGATCACTCTAGATGCAGAAGGGTGGGTGTCGTGAAAGTCACGAATAGCTTCTTTAGCATTTGCAAGATTCAAAACCGGTCCCCATGTTCAATCAGTTTCATCATAGCCCCTCCAGTGGACTAGATACTCAAGTTTTCTTTGTTTCATATGAGATTCAACAAGGTAATCAACCTCCCATTCATTGTCTCGATCTTCTGTGACTTTGATTGGTCCCAGCCGGTTAGAGGACTGACCCTCAAGGCGCTCTCTGTACAGTTTGATCCATGAGATGTTCACTACTGGGTGAATCTGTATGCTTTTTGGTAATTTTAATTTAACGGTGTGAGGTCCTGCTAACTCTGTGATGACGTAAGGGCCAAGCCATCTCTCAGATAGCTTGCATGAGGCACGCATCAAGCATAGATTCTCAGTACTAAGCCAGACTTGCTGGCCAATTTCATAGCTCGGTGGAGCTGAATGATGTTTATCTGCATTGAGCTTCATTTGCTCTTGCGCTTGTTTCATATTTTTTTGTACTGCTTTTAGCATTTCCTGCATGTCCTGTGAGAACTTCTTAGCTGCTGGGGTGTGGTCCAAGGAAATAGGCTCTATGCCCATGCGAGGTACATAAGACTGTGTGACTTCAAATAGAGTCTTTTTGGTTGATGTTACAAGTATGCTAGGGGGTACCATTTTTCTCTCACCCATGAGCTCACCCGACTTGTCAGTATCCACTCCAATACCCGAGTCCCTCTGGGATGACATCTTACCGGACCTGGATATCCCCCAGGACATATGGTGTTATGACCGGTGTAACAAATAACGCGTACGCGGATGACTGAAGTCAAGAGCACTACAGACAGGTCTTCCTCTGAAGACAACGGTGACCTTCTGGGTCTGCAAGCGGATCACCTGATCGGCGAGCTGTGTACAATGGTTGTGGCGACTTAACGCAGTGGCGGCGACCTCAGGTGGTGTTCCTGTTCATGGTGAGGAGCAGGCTCCCTCCAGGTACACAAGGAGGAGTCAGCTATGGACAGGTTGTGGGCAAGGCCTGTATCTGGGCGCGGCCTCTGGACAATAGGCGGCTGGACACGGCTAGTGTTGGGCAATGACTAGCGGGCTGATCCTCTGATCAGCGACAAAGGGGCGACCTCAGCTAGCTAGCTGTTTGCAGTTACTTGATCGATGATCTGATTGACAGAAGATCGAGATCAAGATTTTAGACGTTATGAAACACTGGTTTCGTGACGCTGGCACGGGTGCTGACAGTGAAGACTTCAAAATCCACGTAAGATTGTGTAGATCAAAGTTAGAGTTACATGGGCGGCGATTCTAGCTATTTATATTAAACCCCTTTAGGGCTGGCTAAAGATAGAATCTCCACTCTAAAGTCTAAATAGGAAATGACACGTCATGTCGCGTATGAGTCAAAAGGAAAGACGTGTCGCGTCGCGTGAGATATAAAAGGAAGAGACGTGTCGCGTGAAGTATAAAAGGAAAGACGCGTCACGTGAGATATAAAAGGAAAAGATGTGTCGCATAATATGAAATGAGAGGCTGCGGGCGCAGCTCAACTAAATAAGGAAAATGAACTGAGGCCGGTGAGTCATGATGGAAGGAACACAAGTCATATACGAGAGAATATGACTTAGGAGTAAAAGGTCCGCAGTGGAAATGAAAAGAAGTCCAGGGCGAGATTACAGTTTGAACAGCGAGGAGTCCAGGATGCCTTCCCATACTTCCTGTGGGATGTCCAGGTCCAGGAGGATGTCGTCCCAGAGGGAATCGGATATTGGAGCGGATACCGATAGGTCTGGCGAGGCCATAGGCGAGAGGAAAATAGTACCCCCTAGGACACTTGTAACATTATGTGGGCTCTAAGGTGTACAAGGAATGTACAGGGGTCAAGTGGTAGTGCAGCTATGGCTGCCCATGGAGAGGGAGATGGAGGAGCAGACAAGGGTGCTGGTGGGAGGATTCCAGGCAATCCAAGGATTCCAATGGTTCTGAGAACAAGATGTTGGTACTAGCAAGGGCTAGGAGGATTGTAGAGGTTCTAGCAACAGCTAGGAAGCTTATAGGGGTTCGAGGAGGGTTTGAAGGAGTGGTAGCACATGGGTTCACACAAGTTGAAGGAAGAAAAGAAAAGTGTAGATATGAGCATGGCTCAAATCATAACAGGTATTCTCCAAACAAGCCACTGACCATGTACCCCCATCACAACCTTACAACCACGAGATCAACCTTGATGAGTCCTTTGTTCCAAAAGTTGGGAAGATATATCCCCTCTCCCCAGATGAATGAACTGCCACAGAAGCTTTCTGTTACGACCGGTGTAACAAATAATGTGTACACAGAAGACTGAGGTCTTCGCTACAGAACAAGTCTACCTCTGTAGACACAGGCGACCTTCTTGGTCTGCAAGTGGATCACCTAATTGGCGAGCAGTGTGCAATGGTTGTGGCGACCTCAGCGGGTATGCTGTTTGCAAGGCAATGAGCGGGCTCCCTCCAGGCACACAAGGAGTAGTTGGCTATGGACAGGTCGTGGGCAAGGCCTGTATCTGGGTGCGGCCTCTGGGCAATAGGCAGCAGCAACGGCAAGCATTGGACAATGGCTTGTGAGCTGATCCTCTGATCAGTGACAAAGTGGAGACACCTTCCATGGACAGGTTCTCAGTGCCTTGATCGAACTCTGATTGACAGATGTTCGAGATCAAGATTGGCAACGATGATTGACAATGATGAAACACCAGTTTCAACAAAGGCTTCGAATTCTATGTAAGATTGCATAGATCAAAGTTAAAGTTACATGGGCAGTGATTCTAGCTATTTATACTAAGCCCCTTTAGGGCCAGCTAAAGATAGAATCTCTGCTCTAAAGTATAAAAGGAAATGACGCGTTGTGTCGCATATGATACTAAAGGTTAAATGAAGACACATCGTGTCGCATGTGATATAGAAGGAAAGACGCGAGTCGTGTTGCATGAGATATAAAAGGAAAGACGTGTCATGTACCAAAAGAAAAAAGATGCATCTTGGTTAAATATGAAATGCAATACTGCGGGCGCAGCTCAACTAATCTGGATCAAATGAAATAAACGAAATGAACTGAGGCCGGAGTGAGTCATGATGAAAGGAACATGAGTCATATATGAGAGAATATGACTTAGGAGTTTTAGAAGGTCCACAGTTAGAAATGAAATGGGTCCGAGAGAAGCCTAGTCCTCAAAGAGTGCAGAGTGGAAGTATTCCTCCCATATGTCCTGGGAGATGTCCAGGTCTGGTAAGATGTTGTCCCAGAGGGACTTGGGTATCGGGGTGGATACTGACAAGTCTGGTGAGCTCATGGGTGAGAGAAAAATGGTACCCCCTAGCATACTTGTAACACTTTCCTCAAGGAAAACCTTAAAAGCAGAAAGATCCAACCTTCTAACTCTCTACAACCATCACCATTCTTTTTTGTCAAAAAGAAAGATGGTGGTCTTCACCCCTGCCAAGACTACCGATATGTTAATGAACACATGGTCCAAGACACCTATCCCCTACCCCTGATTCCTAATCTGATTGTCAAACCCTGCAATGCCAAAGTCTTTACTAAGTTTGATGTACAATGGGGCTACAACAACATTTGGATAAAAGATGGACACCAGTGGAAAG
Organism: Neoboletus subvelutipes; assembly: GCA_003316035.1. Taxonomy (NCBI): domain Eukaryota; kingdom Fungi; phylum Basidiomycota; class Agaricomycetes; order Boletales; family Boletaceae; genus Neoboletus; species Neoboletus subvelutipes. The sequence continues at coordinate 4,931 of QFEF01001174.1, forward strand.
CAGCCTTTATCACTCACAAGGGTCTCTTCAAACTGACCATTATGTTCTTCAGATTAACCAACTCCCCTGCAACCTTTCAATGCTTCATGAACAATTCAATAAAGCAGGACCACAGAGATGCTCTGTCTGTTTCTGCACATATCTTCTGGGTCATTTCTGCTACTTTGCAGATTCCTTTTTTTTTTCTTTTCTGACAATGAAGTACAGCTGGGAATGAAAGAACTGGATGTTCGTGATGGGAGTTTCGGACGACAACGAATGTTATAAATAGTATGTCCAGTGTCTCGGGACCTTTCTCAGGATCCACCATGTGCTCTGACAGTTGAGGACCTGTGGCCTGAGGTTTGGCCCCCAGTGGCACATGCGTGGGTTGCATCAGTCCTTCCGGTTGGAATGGTTTCCGGAAGCTGGCCGCCAATATGATTAGCTTCGTGATTGATGCGGGAATAATATTTTAGTAGCAGACAATACGGGTCACCGAGTCGATTGACCTGCTTGCACTGGACATTGCGCAAAGTTGAAAGAAAACACGAGCCGGAGAGTTGTCATAGTAAGCCTATACAGCACTCTTCCAATACCACACCACCTTAGCTGATGGCGAATATAGTAACGGTCCTAACGGAGGATGCTTCGTTCGATTTGGAGGACAGCCTTAAGAACTAAGTACATTATAGCACTCGCGCAGCGAACGATACACTGGTACAAATTCAGGGAACTTAATGATTCGAGCGATGACAGATTGTAACGAGGGTTGCAGGGAATACGATGCCTTAGTGTTTCATTCAGGCGCTGAGGGGTGATACCGCCGGAAAAGACCTGCAAACGAGTCTAAGCGTGCAACATGGAGAAACATTGTTGACTTACCCTAACGTAGGAGATGTGGCATTGCCCTTTTTGCGCTGTGCGGGAGCCATCCACTCCAACACGTCAGACATCCTCGGGCGCGCCTCCGGATCCCGATTCATGAGTCGCCTGGCTACCTCGAGGAGCGTCGTGCGATCCGAAGAGGAAGCAGAACATAAACACAGTTCTTCCAACGTTCTTCCGCAACTCCATAAATCAGCGAGCAGCGGCTTGTACTGTCCCTTGCGAACTTCCGGAGCCATGTAGTCTTCCGTGCCGACAACACCAGAGTATTTGACAGCAGGCCCGCGGACACGAATTGACACACTAAAGTCGATTATGGATAGACGGCCGCCTTCTGAAGGGATGATGACGTTCTGCGGTTTGAGATCCATGTGCGCAACATTATGCTCGTGCATGAACGCGACTGCTTCGACAAACTGTAGAGCCACAGATCGCAGCTGTTCGCTAGGATGGTCTAGTGAGGTTAGCCAACCGCCAGCGACAGGCATTGATATCACGGTGCCTCCTTGAACAGGCCAAAATCGAACACCAGAGATGGTATGGTTTGACGGGGACTCGATCTCCGTGAGGTATTGTAGAACGTTGATCTCCCTCTCTCGTTCCACGAACTTGAGGTATTCGTGTTTGTCGCCGGTCTTGCTCGCGATTACGGCAAGTTGAGGATGCTGGGGCACATGTGTTAGTCCGAATGCGGCTGAAGACAAGAACGCGCACCCCCCATGGGATGAGTTCAATCTTGTAATTCATCTGGCGCAAAATGTTTTGGATATCCTCAGCCTTAAAGACACCTAGATCATCTTCGTCTTGTGGCCCGTTGGGCCCTTCGAGAGCCTCTGTGATAGAGTCCATGATAGTATTACCGGATGTCTTCGGCTGGGGACCTGGTGAGCTGAGCGACAGAATCCTTTTCGCGACAGCCTTGATGTCTGTCAGGCTGCCTTCCTTGAGCTGGTCCAAGTCGCTAGACAACGCAGTAATCTTTGTTGCTAGATTGTACATCTCGCGCAGAAAATCTACCTCTTGTGGGTTCTTGGTGAGATCGAAGTCTTGCCGATGAATGCACACCTGTGCGCTTCCATTAGTAGCTAAAGACGACAACATCGTGAAGACTGACCGCCTTATGGCTGTGGCGATTAGTCCTATGTGTCATGTTGCCACGGCCGGTTTGCATCACAATATATCGAGACGCAACCATGTCGGCATCGATATAAATGGCCACTACGAAAAAGGTTTGCTTGGACGTAGATTGCAGAAGAAAAGTTCCGGCACGGGCAAGAGCAACCGCTTGAACCAGCATCCGGCAGCGATCAGTTTCCTGCTGCTCTGATATGACCTCAGAGATGACGAATGGGATCTGGTGCTCAGGGGAAATAACCATCCAGTCACTCCTAGGAGTAAATTTGCGCCAGACATTTCGCGCCGATGTGGTGTCCACAAAAACTGGAAAAGCCCACGATTTCTCCCTGTAAGAGCGTTGGTGATAAAAAATATGAACGTGAATCAGCACCTACTGATGGTACTTGAAGCCGCTAGAATCGTTGGTCTCGGCGAAGAATGGGGGCTGAATAAAGTGAACAGTGAAGTTGCTGGCCTTGAGAGCCGACGAGCTCCCTTCGGCGGTAATCATCGGCACGTCACTATGATAGCATCGCAAAACGTTATAGAACGCTGCATATTCTCGATCATTGATCACCGTGCGTGAGTCAGCGTTGCTAGGCGTAAAGACACGGTTAAACTGCGTCTGGTAGGTACGCGCGTTTTGAAAATCTCGTTTCTGCTCATCATCCGGCTGGAAGGTTTGTACATCAGAGTCTGGAGAATGTCACAGCACATGGTACATGCCTGATATACGCGTTTCTTCGCCAGAGTTTGCTGAATCTCCTTGAATTCAGGTGGGAGCTCATTGACGTTTTTCGTGAGCATGCCACCTTGCAAATTCCTCTGCACATCATCTGGTTCCCATTTGCCCAGGGTCTCGACCGTTACTTGCAGACATTTGAACAGTGTATCGTATTTCTGTTTCAATCTCCCGATTGCCCTGTTTGCGTCCCCGAATGCTGAAGCAACGCAATTAGCAACACAAAGCATCCAGAGCCTGAAATCTGTGGCTTACGGTCAGGAAAATCAATAACTAAATAGGCACGGTCGACTGAAAACCGCTTCGCCAACCGGCGAACCATTGTTGTTATGGGATTGACGCGCGCCCTGTTGGTCTCCTCCAGGCATGCTTGCTTCACCTGCTCTAGAAATTCTTCGGCAGCGTCCTGCTGCTCATCTTCGTTGTCATCCTCCCCTTCACCCTCGCTGTCATCTGGCATGGCGACCAAGACTGGTTTTTTCAGCCGGTAGAACTTGCAATCACCGTAAGCAATGTGACCAGGGATGTGACCAGCCACGTCGACATCGTTTCGAAGACCTTGAAAGAAATCGACAAGGGGATCATCCAGCAGGCCTGAAACCCGCACTATCTTGTTGTCGAGCAGGACCCAGAACTTAACTTCACCTGTAAAATGAGTCGCAAGTCAATCATGACATACAATTGTTAGATAGAAAGTCGAAGAAAGTGCTCACTCATCGTGTCCGATACGTCGTAAGTGGGAAATGAAGTTTGCCGGACGCACTGGAGGGTCTTATATACCCTGCCAGCGGTCCACTGTGGAATGCTGTGGAGAGGGTGGACCAACAATGGCCAGCAGCTTGTATTGTCGTCGCGTCCACATATTAGCCTTTTCTGGGTGACAGAACCATATCGAATCACCGCACCACGACAGGTACTGCTGAAGAAAGCTTCCGCTCAACATCTAAACACGAACAATATTTGCTGAGGATAAATTCTTTCATCCGCAAACTGGGTACAGTAACAACGTATCAAGGTGATGATAATGCAACGTTGAAAGAGCGATTATGTGCTTTGTCTACATTCCGACATACCACGAGGTTTGACAACTTTTGCAACGCCACACTACTACTAGTATGGGTGAGTGGCGCCTCTCTATCCCCTTCACATCATTTCATTGACTTCCTGTTGACGTGCGCAGGCGAGGTTCGGATCTCCACTTTTCTCAACAACGAGATACACCGTACCGCAGGTCTCCTTGACGATCTACTCGTCGACTTTTGTGAAAAGCTTCGACAAGAGGTCGCCGCGCCACGCTACACGGAATGCAAGTTCTATCAGCTTAGGAATCCCGTGTTAGTTCGTCGTAGCCACTTGGACGAAGCCAAGAAGGAATGTCTGAAGGCAAGTGACAGAGAAGAACTCACAGAGCCTATAACAAGAAAGGTTCGCAACTTGGCAGAGGTATTCAAAGCGGATGACATCTACTTGGTAATCGACTTCCCTGACCGTAGGTATCGTTAAAGAGTTGGATATTGCTATTCAGAAGCTGGGAGAGAAACATGGCGCGTTTCTTGACTGCCTCCAGTCAACTGTCGAGACCTTGGGCAAGTGGGGGCCAGATGACGTTGTAAGGAATTTGCGAGGTGGTGTACTCGTGGAGAACAAGGGTGGTCTACCCCCTGAACTCAAGCGTATCCGGCATGCACCAGAAAAACCTCGCCTGTATGAGGCAAGTAACTTGTGTTTTGTCATTGCGTCCAGAAGCTGATGCAGAATGTTACCAGGCAGAGCATGAAAAGACACGTGATTTTGGAAATGCCCAGAGCTATGACGCGCGCTTTGACCGTGTCTTCGCGTCGAGTGGAACCAGGTCGTGCACGGTGACCAATGTACGAGAGTTTGCGGCATTCTATAACGTCTTGCGATGCTTCCACAAGGACGTTGCGAGCATCCATGGCGAGACCTCACCGCCCCTCAAAGCCAGCAACTTCACGGCTAATTTCGTTCAGTCACCGCTCTTCTCCGAAAATCAGTCTCACCACTTTGAGTATCATCAGCAAGTATTGACTCGTTCTTTTGTTTACCTGTTACTGACACGTTTGTACTAGGGAGGAATCGTGGCGCTTTCTAGATTTTTTGAACAGGGAATCATCACTGGATACTTGGCGGAAGTTTACTCCTAAGAATGACCTCATGGTCGCATCCCCCTCGTTCGATATCCCATTTGTCATTTCTGAAATGGTATCAGAGAGTAAGGAGAACGACCGTTCCCTGATGCTTGTCGAAGCGATCGTTCTTGCTCGTGCTAGTCAATTTCTTCTAAAACCTACCTCGAAGAAGAACTTGTAGTGGCAATCTATCTTGACGCCTCTGGTTGCATCTCATTTTATTGTAATGCAGACCGGCCGGAGAAACGGGTCGGATACCGAAGCATTTTATAGGCACAAGGCGGTCAGTGCTCCTATGATCATTATGATGACAAACTCAAGGAAATGCATAGGTGTGTATTCATAGAAAAGTTTTCGATCTCAGGCAGGAAGAGCGATCGGTGGATTTTCTGCGCGAGATGTGCAACGTAGATAAACAAGCTGGCTGAAGAACTAAACGAGAACAAGTGGCGGAGCCTTGCAGGCATCAATATTGGTGTGGGCGAAGTTCTAACGCTCAGTTCGGCACATCATCAGAGGAAGACACTCGGCGCTACTCCCCAGGGATCTATTTCGGAAGGACATGAAAAACCTGATGAACACGAAACGAAGGTGATCTAGGCCGTTTTCAAGCCGAGGATATCCGATACGTCCTGCGCGAGATGAATTACAAGACCGAATTAATTCCCTGGAGGGTGCGCAATTATTGTCTTCAGCGGCATTCAAACTAACACATGTCCTAGTGGCACTGGCGACAAGCACGGATACCTCAAGTTCGTGAAAACGGAGAACGAGGTCAAGATCCTACGATACCTCACGAACATCCAGTCGTTCTCAAACCATACGATCTCTGATGTTCAATTTCGGCCTCTTCGAGGAGGCACTGTGGTATTCGTGGCTGTCGCTGGCGGATGGCTGACGTCACTGAACAATATTGACGACCAATTGTGGCCTGTAGCCGTACAGCTCTTCGAAACAGTCGCGTTCATGCACAAGCATAATGTAGTTCACATGAGTCTCAGCCCGCAGCACGTCATCATTCCCGTCAAAGAAGGGCGTCTGTCCATCATCGACTTTGATACGGCCATTCAAATCAATGAACCGGACACGAAGCATATTGGGGTCATCGGTACGGAAGGCTACATCGCTCCGGAGGTGTACAATGGAGAGTACAAGCCGATGCTCGCCGACTTGTTGAGTTGTGGAAAGACATTGGAAGAGTTGTGTGCTCAATACCCATCTGCGGATAGCCAAAAGATGCTCGATATATCCAAGCAACTCATGGGTCGGGATCCCGAGGCACGCCCAAAGATGACGACGGTCGTGCAGTGGATGGCATCCACGCGATGAAGACAGGGTGAGCTTCCACCTCGTCCGGGTAGGCCAAGGTCTTGTCGGTATCATTTTTGGATTGTGACTTATAGTCGTTTGCAGGGTATTCCGTACGTTCGCGTTATCCTGAATGATCTAGCGTGCAATCATCAACCTAAGTGCACTGTCGCCATTTACCAGTTTGAACATCAAGATGTCATGTCATCGTAATCTGTCTTGTAACCAAGTCTCTGTTTATCCTAGTCTCAATAATATATTTCCGAGCGTGAATTAGAGACGTTAGGGTCACATGCGCATGTCAGCGTCGAGCATTGAATGTCTTGAGAGGTGCCTTGGCACATTTTTTCCCGCTCTTTGATGATTGGTGGGATCTTGTCAAGAAAAAGGATGGAGGACTCCACCCCTGCCAAGACTACTGCTATCTCAATGAGCACACCACCCAAGATGCCTACCCCCTCCCTTTGATCTCCAATCTTGTTGATAAACTTAAAGACGCCAAGGTCTTCACCAAGTTTGACGTTTGATGGGGGTACAACAATGTCCAAATCAAGGATGGACACCAATGGAAAGCCACCTTCATCACCCACAAAGGCCTCTTTGAACCCACAGTTATGTTCTTCGAACTAATCAACTCCCCCACCACATTCCAACGA
>QFEF01001176.1:0-13129 GCA_003316035.1 Neoboletus subvelutipes
TCGACGACATGAGAGGTTCCGGAACGCGAGTGTAACGTCTCCCGCGGGTGAGAATGTGCTTCTGATAAACACAACGAAGCAGGTGCATCTCAAATGCTGGCAAGCTCGTCGCTGCAGAGAAAGAGATTCTGTGGGCGATCGGAGAAGACACCTACGCCTCGTGGAGAAGCAGACAAATCGCAGATGGGATGTTCGTGACACGATCATGGGAACAACCTGGCGTAGGCGCCCACTTCAGAGCGAGAGTAAGAGCATGCATGAGTGCCATCAGGTCGTCCTTGTCCGCATTAGCGGGGAGAGTGGCGATCTTGTCCATGACATCAGCTTCTTTCGCTAGTTGACCCGCAAACAGCCTGGTAACCGCTACATAGAGTGCGCGGCAGCGCTTGTCAAGTAGCTTCTGTGTGAGACAGTGATGCGTGGCGAGACCGTTCAACGCGCTCGATGCGCGACCGCTCCTCTTGCTCCTGGTTGTTATTGAAGGTAGGCCGAGACTTGCCATCGTAGTAATTGTGCAGGAAATTGGAACGCGGATGGAGGGATACCTTTGGCCTCAGTTCGTCGACAGTGGCCAAGGCCAATATGTTGAGCAAATCCATCCAGTACCCGTGTGCCGCGCCCTTCTTCTTCTTCGCGTCCCAGACACATGGGGTCTACCAAACAACGGAGGTTTGTAATCGCCGTACGTGGATGATTCTCGAAGAGCCATCCGAATCCCCTAGAGAACGGGATTATTACTTGTCTACGAAGAAGCAGGGAGACACCTACCGATAGAAGAGCTCTTTCTCTGCCCAGTGCCTTCCCATCATGGATGCTCATCATGCTCCAGATGATCCGCAGGGTCAAGTTTGGGTCCTCTGCCCATGCGTTTTCAAGATAGCGATCGACTACTTTTCCAGCGATGCCGCTTCGGAGACCCAAGTACGCGTCGAGGGTAGGCGCGAGTGTAGAGCTGAATGCAGGAGCGCTATTGGTCGTGAGCTTTTGGTGGGCAGTGGACCGAAGAGCGTCTATCATGACATTGGTGGCCACCTCTGCAGCACCTCTCTTGGGCGCTGGGGCATCCTGAATACCTGGGACGAGAATGTCGAAGAAATTGGGGTTGAAGAGTTTAGGAATAGGAGGTAGCGTCACTATCCGGGATATTGCTGTTGGTCTGAGTGGACGTCGTCGACATGCTGGTGGTTATGAGTCTGGAAGGCGAGATTCCGGATGTCAATCACGTTCCACCTGTTGAGCGTTGCAGAAATAATAGAGAGTAGGTTTGAAGGATATTCGTAAGCACTACTCTAAATCAACCTGGGGCCCAGTGGGGATGCCCTTCGCGGCCCACTCCTAATCTGTCAATGGTGACTAGTTGACTAGTCTCGAGCCGTTTTGAGAAAGCACTCTCTAGCGTCGGGATCTTCCGCGCTCCATAACAGATTGCTTCCCGGGTTCACCCAGAACCAAAGCCTGTTTACAGTGCCACACTACTCACTCTTCGAGTTTGTTCAAACCACCGCCTTCGACGTATGATGTCTCATTGATATCTATCCAGCATATCCTTTGGGAGGATGGGAGACGCTGCCTTTTTTCACGCTGATTGATGAAAGCAGCAATATCAACATGAGGCTTTTGCATCTGTTGCCGCGAAGGATGTCAGGAACGATTGTCATCAATTCAAGCAGACATGCGCTCACGAGGCTTGTCAAATCAACCACCGTAACTCGGTCGGCTAGTAACTCACGGAGCAAATCCCTCCTGCAGAACCGCCACGGAAAAATCTGATCGAACATGGAGGAACGACTTCGGACTAACCCTGACATGCGTTTTCTACGGTGTAGAAAGAAGTGGAATGTCACTTGGATCCAGCTTGGATATTATTCAAGTCCATAGATCCCTTGCGTCGAACTTAACTTTCCCCTTGACGAACACCTCACCGTCTAGGTCAGTCCAGGATTGGGGGGGGGGGGGAGTGCAAAACCTGTCAAACACCCCATCCATATTTTTGGTGTACAATTTGTTTCTCGCATTCGCCAGCGTATTCGCCGCATATGATGGAGCTGAGTTAGAATGGTAACAGACTGGTGAGTGCTCCTGCCAGATGTCGTTGTCTCTCTTCTGAGAAGAGATGGAAGAACCTCGACACATGGGTTACGGGACAGTGTCCTGCGGGGATATTCAACGAAGTCAGGTCTGGTATGGATACGTTACAACCAGACCACCGGTTCCGATAGAATGCGGCTAGTCAGGGGCGGGTTGATTGTCCATCGAGAAGCTGCGAATGGGTTTCGTTCGTATATCGGGTTTTTGGAACCCCTCGAGATATGTTTAGACCTAGAAAATCGGTTGATACTCTAGACCCCGATCATTAGACTCGTCTTAGATCGTGACACGCAGAAAAGGTGGGTCTATCCCCGGACTGCATGCTCTTGGTCAGAATCCAGAAGATGTTCGAGTTTTACGGCCAACAGAGGGATTTATGAACATATGCATCCTTCAATTGACGAGGGATCTATGAGAGACTCACCGTAGAGGAGTAAATATACTCCTACGAACTCTAATTTGTCGGCCGCATTGCTATGGGCCGACCGAATTATGTGTAGACTCATCAGTGTATTTATTATAATCAATACCGTATTTATAGTTCAATTTCACGGATTAGATTCCAAGGGACTCGGATCTTGCAGCAAGGTTCCTACCAAGCTCGGAACTTCAAGTTGTCACTCCCCATTGCCCCTATTCCTGAACCGCTTGCCAGGCTCAATCTCTCTCAACAACAGTTATCTCCATGTTTAGCGCACTGAAGAAAATATTGAGTATCCGGTCAACCAACCACTCTAGGAAATCCACCGATGCCGCTTTATTCTCAGGATCTGGTGAGCCGTGTGGATATTTGCCTTCACGACAGTTGCATCGAAACACTGTATCACAGCATATTTTAGTAGCCGTGTCCCAGAGGCTTTCACAGAGAAATGGGGTAGGTGTCAAACAGCGGCAGAAATAGCCTGACCCGGGCTTAATATCGTCTGAAAAGTGGCGCACGGAGGGGAAATTTCCTCAGGAACGACTTTGGACGTGCGAGCTCGGTATTTCTTTGCGACAGACCCTTCAGAACCGTGGGTGACGAAGCTATTTGCAAAGTCTGTCGTGGTGCGTATATGCAGACGTGTCGGACACGAGATCTGGTTGAGTGTATGCGTTGATATTGACGTTGGTTTATTGTGTTATAGGTGATCCATGCAGGATGGATTGTGCATTGCGTCGACGAAGCCTTTCAAGTGCCTATCGCAGAGTATATTCTCGACGGTAGGCCATTTTATGCAGTCATTGTGTTGCACAGGTGTTCTTTGCTCTTTGTCTCTTCTTCGTCCCTCGCGCGATCAGATCTAGGTACACACCTGACTTTGAATGTTCCTCCAATCGACAGACAGGTTCGTCCCTGGGCCCCCTTACAAGTCGACCAACATTGCACAGCCAATGTATGTCCCGTTGTCCGAGCCAAGCGGATCCACCGACATCGAGTTTGGAGAATCTGTATCAACACCCGGCAAAGCCTCCGATACACCAAGCACCCCATTGAGGATGCGACGAAAACGCAAGCGAGAACAAGCCTATTTTGACTCCCCGAGCGGTTCCCTCGTATTATCTGGATTCGATAAAGATGGTATGCCACGGCGGCCGAGGAAGCAACGCAAGCTTCGATTCGATCCGTCGTTTAGTCCAGCGGGTGGAAGACCTGGCAAGGAGACAAAGCAAGGGGTGGGTCTCGATTGGCTCCGGGATCATCACAACACTTCGTGGGACGACAACGAATTTAGCGAGGAACGTAGTGAGGATACGGGGGCTGGCACAATGCATGGTCCGAGTCTTGTGACCATGGTACGGTCACCCGACACACCTGACAAGCCTCTCGCCTGCGGAGGGCCGTCTGAGACATACCGACGACCTTCTTCAGATGTACGCCTCTCGGAACCAACCCGCGCGCCTTTGTCAGGCATCTCCATTCATATGCAGGAGAAATTGCCACCGATCCGCACGATCGACTTTACCAATCTACCACCGCCCACCAGACGTTGGCGTTTCCCGCAGCCCGACACCACGGATTCTGGAGACACAGGTATGATACTGTCGGTTGTGAAGCCCACCGACTACAAAGTCAAGACGCCCAAGAAGATCAGCTTTGCGAATCATGCTCAAGTCCGTGTGTATGCGGTCTCACCCCAGCGACCAGATGCCAAGGATAGCGCAGGCGCTGGCCCTGCACGACAATGTTTCGGTGAGGAGTTCGAGGATGGACTGAAGGTCAATAGCAAGGCCCGGGTGTCGAGCGATGAAGTCGAGGGTTCCGACTATTCGACTGCTGCGGAAGCGATCAAAGACTTGGTTCCTCAAACCGGCTCTCCGAAGGTCAGCGGAGATCCCGCTCGGCTCCTTGGTGGGGATCAGTTCAAGAATGACACACTCACGTTGACAATGGAGGAAGTACAGGCTATGCGGCACCGTCTCCTCGAATCAGCAGCGAAGAATGATGCTGACAACGGTCAGCTTGCGGTCTTATTCGAGCTGGGGAAGACCTTTCGGGGAATGACATTTCGCCATGTGTGGTGAAGGCGTTGAACATGTTGAATTAATTGAGGCGGCAAGTCCTGTACATATTCGAAAACAATCGTTCTGTTTCTTGTCGATGTTGGAATTAGCAATCCGGCGCGCATCCGGGAGAACGGAGCACGCTATGGCAATGCTCGCTACACATATCTTCATTCTAGTATGTACCTTTTCGCTAACCCGGATCTCATCCACCATTATTGTGACATACGATACGTTTCATTCTTTGTCTACATAGCCCCCTAGTCTTAGTATAAGTAGCTTACATTTTGTACCGCTACCTCAGTCCGTTTGCCCGCAGCGCAACACGTACTGAGTATTCCGTCATAGCCCCGTGCGCTCGAATAGCGATATTGGCATTTTATCAGTCGATTGCATGATAAACCTAATTGATTGAAGAGTGCACGAGTGCTTTCCGATCTTGAGCTGTACATTGCAATGACGGTAAGTTAAGGCGAACGAGAGTAGTGATACATGTGCCACTTATAGTGACGCCCGTGACGGAACAGGAAAGCTCTAATCCACCACGAATGGCGAAGAGTCAGAGGGTCGGTTAGATCTAATGATCCGGTGTCCGCATAGCAAGGCAAGTTGCAACGAGAAGGTCGGTCATAGACTGGGCAGTCTACCCTCCCAGTAAGCCGATCAAACGAACAAGTTAATTAGCACGGGTTTCTCATACCTGATGGATATAGAGCACTCCGTCCTTGGAAATGGCAAATAACGTGATGCGGTAAGTCGCCACAACATGGCCCTGGGAGTTCAGGCACTGTCAGTGCATTGCAGAAGCCAAGATGGACCCGCCTTCAGTCATCTTCTCCAATACGACCATTCACGTACGTACCTCCATTTTGTTCCAACGTAACCGTGAACTCGATTGCCAACGGTACTCTTGCTTGTCGAAGCCCGTGAACGAGTAAGTTCCATCAAAGGAACCATTCCCGCGGTAAACTTCGACAGTATGTCGTTCCGGACCGATGGTGATGCTAAAGGGACCTGGATCGGTTGCCACCATCGGCGGTCCGAGGTAGGGAGATTTGACGTGGCAGACCAGGGCACCGTGCTGACCGCCTACATGGAGTGCAAATTGCCAGCTCGCTGCAAGCCGTGTCCCCTTTGAATAATATCTGTCATATCTCGGTTAAATGTACATGTCCACTGGAGACTGCCAAGAGATCCGGATTGCGTGCGGGCGCGGCGTAGTGATCACGACCATCCATACGTGAAGCCTCTCACCTGGGTGTCTTTCTGTCATCTGCCTTGACAATCTTGTCGTCGCCCCACATTCTGCCGACTCGATAGACATGGAAGCACGATGGACGTGTTTCAGTTGCCGGGATCCGCTCCGTTCGAAGGGTCATGATGCTCATAGTTTGATGGACAAACTGTGCACTAGGGTCCTTTCGTGCGGAGCGGACGGATCCGGAAACACGAGGAACCCGGTACCGCCGCTGTGCGGATAGGTTTCACATTGATGTTGTCTTATGCCTGTGATCCTGTGGCTGATGACTGGGCGCAGCCGTCTGGTAAAGGAATGCCTTGCATATTGGGCTTCCTATTTCCAGATAAGGGAGAAAGAGATGACGAGCGCGCACGACTCGGCTGGATTCTATCCAAGTTGGTTCATCATGATGTGACGATTGCACGAATGTAGGGCAAGGGGAAGATATCCAGTCTAGAACAGGTCCACAAGTGACAAGGCAAAGCTTTCTAACCATTCGCTACCGCTTTCCCGGCAAGCAGTGAGGATGCCGGATTGCGGTGTTGGAATACATGTCCTAAATGAGGCGGAACAGCAGATATATCAGCACCGACCGGATTTGGGGGATCTACCAATATTGGCTCAGTGCCAAATTAGGTCGGCGAAAGTTCAGGCGAAGATTCACTGGATGGGGGAACTGTATCCTTATCAGCTTGAGATGGTTCGCACCAAATCGGTATGTCAACCTAAAGTGAATTCCTAACGTGCACGGTGAGGTCGTCAATAACAACATTTGCAAGTCAAGTAACCCCATCCATTACACCCATACAAGGAACAATTAATCCACTAAGCGCTCACAAAGGATCCAACTTCCATTGAGTTCCGTTCTAATGATTTGGTGTCCGTATTGCAAGGCTCGTAGCGACAATGAGGTCGGTCATGAATTGACCCGACTACCATCCCGTTATGTAAATGAACGTCATGCTGGAAAAAAAATGAAAAAAAAAATCATACCGGATAAATGCGCAACTCGCCATCCTTGGATATGGCCATTGCGGTAGCACGATAAGTAGCCACGATACCGCCTTCTGCATCAAAACACTAGAAAAACAGATGCCGGTAGCCCGTGATGACGCCCACAGAATCTATTTCGGAGCATCAGAGCGTACCTGCATTTCATTACGCCATAGATGCATGTTGGTCCGCCAGTGATACTCTCTATCGTCAGGTCCCCGAAACCACCGGGTGCCTTCATGAGTACCACGTCGTCTCTCTATAGGAATCGGTCGTCGTTCGGAGGTGATGTTGACCAACATTGGCCCTGGGGATATGTCACCGATCATCGGTCCTATATAACCGGACGAAACTCTGCAGATGAGAGCTCCATTGGGTCCGTCAGCATGCAAGGCGAACTGCCATTGCGTGTCGCGCCGACTCCCTTTGAGGTAATACCTAAGAATAGCGGACGTTGCGTGAGACGAGGGGATGGAATGACATAAAGACAAATACCCACATATTTGTAATTTTGTCTTGCGCTTTGATGAGCTTGTCGTCACCGAGGAAGCCGCCGACCCTGTAGACATGAAATGACAACAGTTGTTCTGTAGAGTGCATGGAACGGAAATCTAGGGAATGGGCGTTCTCCTTGCGTAGATAAACACTAGCGCCGGAGGCGTACCATTTGTGATTGGCAGGACTTACATATACGAGTCCCTGAGCCAAGGTACTGACATGTCGAAAACGACCAATATATCGAAGCGATTTAGGCGATGTCAATCGGGCCCAGGCTGCAGGCCGAATTCAGTATATGCTTTCTAACACTTCAACAAAGATGGCTACACCTCTTAGCTCTAATATGTGGATTCAGACCGACCGGTTCTAACTACCACTCATTTTTCTAGATTTTTATTGGAGTGTGTTAAGAACGTAGAGAGTTGCCGGTTCTCGACCACTTTTCGTTGTCACATCGGGTCACATTTCCGAGATGGTTCGGGGCTTCGAATTTCAGACTCCAACTTCAGAAGACAGGGCGGCGCGCCGAAGGCAAAAAGGGGAGATTAAAATTCGTCACAGGCGCACTGGAGCGTGACAATCTTTTGATTAATATGTCACCCACACCTTAAGAATCAACTCTACAGCCTCACTCGGTGAGCTTTTTTCCCTTAGATACGTGGCATGGAGAACCCTCATGGACTAACTCGTGCCCTCCAGGATTTTTCTCTGATCCATAGGCACAGTCTTTCGGATTTGGGGTCTGCCAGTGATGGCTAATATCCCTGCTCATTTTGAGACATATTGTCGAGTTACAAGCACAACTTCTTATAAACTACTGTTCATTTCTTGTCCTTCATTTGAGTACATGTATACCCATCTCCTTGTAATTTTTTCAAGTCTGCAAGATAATGGGAATGTAATTTACTGAAGTATCCGTATTGCACGAGCAGTTTGCATAAGTGGTGCAGTGTCAAATGATAATAATCTGGCCAGCTGCTACCGCCATCATAAACTTGTCCTTGTCGTGCCCCGCGAGCCCGGCAATTAGACTCGCAGTGCAGACTCAGTGGTTGGTGCCTACCATAGATGTGGTTATATAATACAGATCCATGTTCGTGGCAAGCCGGAATATTTTTATTCCCACGGTATTGCAAGTGTGCTGTTGGTGGACGAAGACAAGTTCTTCACATTCTCTGTCTTTTATTTCGTCTATGGCGTCCAGGATTGCCCTTAACTCCCTTATGGCGTCGGGTGAGCATCTGGTTGCATTGCCTTTCTGTCCGGCACAGTAAACAGCTCATTTCGATAGCCCGACCACGCGCGGTGCCAACCGTCGCTCGGGCCATCTCTGCGTATGTTTATCCGTTTCGCTTCATGAACAAAGCAAAGTAACGCCATCCATGTAGTCGTTCGATGAGCTCCAACCCTCCACCACCAGCAGAACGCGCGTCCGAAATTATTAATAGTCTTCCCTCTTCTCCCGGCCTCGTTACCAAGACTGGTGCAGCTCTCCTTGGAACGGGTCTCCTCGCCACTGCTATCTCCCAAGAACTCTACGTTGTGAACGAGGAAACGGTCGTAGCTGTCGGCACGTTCATCCTTTTCGCATATATTTATCGGGTATGTGGGTTGCCAATATGTTGCCGAATGTATTCGATGGCCTTGTAGGCAATCCAAGAACCGTACAACAGTTGGGCAAGTGGCCACGTTGAACGCATCAAGGGTGTCCTCAATGATGCACGCGCCGGGCACACACAAGCAGTCAAGGACCGTATTAGCTCAGTCGAGCAGATGAAAGACGTCGTTTCCCTCACGGAGGGTCTCTTTGCCCTTTCAAAGGTCACCTGGCACCTTATTGTGATGGATTCAGTCTAATTTGAATATGTCTTTTCCGTGTTGCAGGAGACTGCTAAATTGGAGAACGATGCTTTTGTGCAACGTCAAAAGGTTGCATTGGCTGGCGAGCTCAAATCTGTCCTTGACAGCTGGGTCCGCTACGAGCAGCAGCAGAAGGAAAGCGAACAAGCTGAACTCGCCAAGAGCGTTATCGCAAAAGTCCTGACTGGCCTCAAGGACGAAAAGACTCAGAAAGAGATCCTTACCAACGCCGTCGCAGAGGTCGAGCGTACGTGATTTCGTCACTAATTAATCATTCTCTTATCTCATGCACCATGTTGCGGCTAGGCCTGGTCAAAGCAAAGGCAATTTGAGTAGACACCAGGTCGTGAATAGCTAGATTATGGTAGAAGGATTGTTTGCAACAGGATTTTCTATCATATTACTTGCTTATTTAGATCGTCACACAAACCCATAAGTCCAAATAAGGCCAAAGCAGAGTGGCCGTGACGACGCGTTAGCGCGACGCTGTTCGGGGTAAATCGCAGCACGCGTCTGGTACACAAAGCATTCCCTCTTCCCGCCAACATCGTCTCCAGCTCAACTGTGCAGCTGAATCGTCAGAAAGATGGACTCGGACCTCATCAAGCTTGTCAACCGTCTCCAGGACACTTTCCACAATCTCGGTGTGTACCGGCAGTCATATTCGTACTCTTGGGCAGCGGGTGATTTTATGTCGCCCAGGTGGTGAGCTGGACATGCCCCAGCTAGTGGTTGTGAGTTGTCTTTCACACTCCGGCAATGCCTCCCCTGATCTTCGTTCAGGTGGGCAGCCAGTCAGCCGGTAAATCGAGCGTGCTGGAGAAGTGCGTCTCGACCTTAGTCTTCACTCTCAACCGTTGACGTTACATCCACTCACAGCATCGTTGGACGAGATTTCCTTCCCCGTGGTCAAGGCATTGTCACACGCAGACCCCTCGTTCTCCAACTCATTCACACTCCCGTTCGGGATCCTTCATCAAGTCCACCCGCTGACACCGAATGGGGACAATTCCTTCACGTCGACAAGCGTTTCACCGATTTCAATGAAATTCGTCGGGAAATCGAGCAAGAGACGTACCGTGTTGCAGGGCAGAACAAAGGGATTAGCCGACTACCGATATCACTTCGGATATATAGTCCAAATGTCCTGGATTTGACTTTGGTAGACTTGCCCGGATTGACAAAGGTATGAACATGTTGTGGTATATCGCCGTATCCGAGTAACACGCGCATCCAAGATACCGGTGGGCGACCAACCAAGTGATATTGAACGCCAGATTAGAAACCTAGTCACGGAGTATATCTCGAAACCAAACAGGTGGGTAGATGGCTGCCATTTACCACTTGTGACTGACACATTTCAAAGTGTTATTCTTGCTGTCTCTCCCGCCAATGTCGACCTTGCCAACTCGGATTCACTTAAGCTTGCACGAAGTGTTGATCCCCAAGGTCGTCGGACGATAGGTGTTTTGACGAAACTTGATATCATGGATGCCGGAACGAACGCACTCGATATCCTGACCGGACGCGTATATCCCCTCAAACTAGGCTTCATCGGTGTTGTCAACAGAAGCCAGCAGGATATCATGTCTGAGAAGAGTATGACGGATGCTCTCGACGCGGAATCTGAGTTCTTCAAAAACCATGCCGCGTATCGAAATATTTCACATAAGAACGGGACGAAGTATCTTGCCCGGACGCTGAATCAGGTGTGTAGGATGGTGAAAGATATTTGCTGCGGATTTTCGACTACAACATACTCAGGTTTTGATAAACCATATAAGGGAGAAACTCCCCGATATGAAGGCGCGTTTGAACACGCTGATGGGTCAAGCGCAGCAAGAACTTAACTCGTTTGGTGACGCCGCCATCTTCGGCGACAAGAACCAGGTGGGTTGGTGGTTATTTATGGCTTACTTGATGACCTATCGTCTTATAGCAAGGGGCGCTAATCTTGCGTCTCATGAACCAATTTGCCCATGATTTCATCGCATCCATCGAGGGTACCAAAGTTGATATGTCCACTAAGGAATTATCAGGTGGTGCACGGATATATTATATCTTCAATGACGTCTTCGGCCATGCTCTTGCTTCGATAGATTCTACAACAGGCTTGGATAACCAGGACATCCGTACAGCAATCCGGAACTCCACAGGTCCACGGCCCAGCCTTTTTGTCCCCGAAGCGGCGTTTGATCTATTGGTGAAGCCCCAAATAAAACTACTAGCAGCGCCAAGCCTTCGCTGCGTCGAGCTTGTATATGAAGAACTCGTTAAACTCTGCCACAATTGTACAAGCCCGGTATGGCGATTTAATCATCTTAAAGCACTTTGTTCTTTTCTGATGTTCGATCACAGGAATTAGAGAGGTTCCCTCGCCTTCATGCACAACTGGTTGAATGTGTGTCAGAGCTTTTGCGCGAACGCCTCGGTCCCACATCGGAGTATGCACAAAGCCTCATCGAGATCCAGGCTGCGTACATCAACACGAACCATCCCGCGTTCATCTCGGGGTCTGCAGTAGCCGCACAAACAGCGATATCTGAAGCTCCCAAGCAATTAATTCCCCCACGTGTAAGTTCTATCCATCTTTTATCTGATGAGGCTTCTAGAAGGACTGACGCGTCCATGGCTGATTCCTGTGACTCATTTGTAAAATCCGAACTCTGGATTGATTGCGCTAGCCCGTTGGCGCTGAACCGATAAATGGCGCTCAGACGTCTGAAGATGGGGATGAACTCTCTATTGAGGAACTGACAGGTATAAACGGCGCTTCTTCCCGCGACGGACGCTCCGTATCCTCGACGCTCCACGATCGAGCCCGGACCACAGGATCCTCTCCTGCTGTGGGCACGTCCACCAAGTCTTCATCCAGGCCCCATCATGGTCCTCGGCACTCATCCGTGCTTCCATCAACGCAATCCCACACTCAACCAAGTATACCCGGCTCATCGCCTCACACCGCACGGGAGACTTTCTTGAATTACTTCTTTGGCCAGAATGGTCCCGGTCCCATCGGTGGATCAAGCCTCGAGCGAGCACATGCAACCTTGCCTCCTGTGCCAACGGGTCGAGACGTGTCCAATACAGATACGCCTGATCACACTGGACTGATGGCCGGCAAACGCTCGCTGGACGGTAATAATACGGCCTATGATATGAAAAGCCTGGGTAAACACATCGAGGCTGTGAGTATTGAGCACATGATTCATCCTAGTACACATAGTATCGGGTCAGGGCTGATTGAATGGATTTTATCTCAGGTCTCATCTTCCGATAGCAGTTTGCAAATGACGCAACGAGAAGAAATGGAAACGTCGCTCATCCGGTCTTTGATTGCCTCGTACTTTGCGATTATTCGGCAGAGTATACAAGATCTCATTCCAAAAGCGATCATGCACTTTTTGGTTAATTACTCTACCAAAGAAGTGCAGAATCGGCTGGTGGCGACGTTGTACAAGCCGGAGTTGTTTGCGGAGTTGTTGAACGAGGACGAGGCGCTAGTTGCAGAGCGGACGAGAGTGAAGGCGCTTTTGGACGCCTACAAGGAGGCTTTCAAGACGCTCTCTGATGTCAACTTGAAACCACTATAGACATGTGTCATTTTGACTACTTATTTACCTGTTGTCTGGTACTTGATGTTTCAGTCTGACACGTTTCCAACGGGACAAGGTTCGAAACGATGCCGATGCGGCGTCAATAAGGGGTCCGCGGGAATGAGCCCAGTGATCAATGCTGTGGAAAGGAAACATGGATGTATGTCTATAAGGTACCCGACGAACGTTAAGATACCCCAAAGGTCATGCGATATATATCCCGACGACCGGGTATTGACTGCCAAAACATACGGCTACTTTATTGGACTTGGTAAGTACTGACACGGAGCCACAAGCTGGGAGCACTCGCAATGGCACAAGACCCAAGACCGGGAAGGCGTATGAGGGGGGGAGAGAGCAGGGAGCGAAC
>QFEF01001190.1:0-14834 GCA_003316035.1 Neoboletus subvelutipes
GGGAATTCGCAGGAGTTGGTGCAGATCCACTGGGTGGCGACATCCGCCCACCTGCCATTACCCATGGCGACCCGGGTATAGCAGGTAGATCAGGGGGAGGGGAGGAAGATGGAGGTACCGGATCCTTTGCCCTCAACGGTGGTGACTTGGTCAACTTAGACGAGCTGCCACTGCCATGCGAACTACGCGGATCATCTCCAGTTTGCGTCTTTTCGCTCTCCCGTGGCTTCTCCTTCTCTCGCTGACCCTCGCGTTGGTCTTTAACTGCCTCCGTAGATTTCTTGCGAACAAGACCAGCCGCTTCAAGGGCTGTTGTCGCTCGTTGCATGATGCTGACGCTTCCCGAGCGAACCTTGCCGTCCCTCTTCAGCTTGAGTAAATCCTTGTTCTCTATTCCCTTGTGGCTCTCACTCGGCGTAGATGGACTCGAGCGCACAGAGGAGTCGTTTGTAGTCGGCGATGGCGACAGAAATGGCGACTTTGCACGGGGAGGGGTGGTCGGACGCACAGTCGAGGCAACCGTTGGGGTAGGCGGTACAAGAGTAAACGCTGGGGGGATACACGAAGACGGTTCGTCGGTTTGTACTGCGATGTTACGCTTGTTTCTGTTCCGAGAACCGGAGGGTCGCTCGCCTTCCTTCTCTTTCCGCCGCTTGGATCCTGAGCTTTCCTTAACTTGTTCAATGGCAGGGTGGGGGGAAGTAGCTCGAACTCCGTCGAGAATCCGTCTCTCGTGTTTACGTACCAATATCCACCAGAGTGCTCCTGCCGAGTCACATGCATCCGAGATAACGGAGTGCACAATCTGAGCGGTGTCAAAGCCCATTACGCTCAGGGTATTCAGTAACTCGCGCTCGGCAGGTGTCGAGAAAATAATCGGAGCGGGCGTGCCGAGAAGGCACGCAAAGTCCTGCGGAGGAAGGGGTGCAAGGGGCTTCTCACGGGATGGAGAGCCATTCCCATCAGAAAGCGTCGACGACATAGAACGGCGTTTCGTGCGAGCAGGTGTACGAGTTGGATGTGGTGGAATCCGAGTAGGGTTTGAGGATGTAGCAGATGGCGTCATCGCCTCCGTATTATCTTTACTCCCTTCCTCTTCGATTACAATCTCGGGCTGCCGCATCTTTGTCTCTTTGGACCCCCAGTCATCTTTGGTAATTGTTCTTTGGCTTGCGTTAGAATGAATTTGGACAGGAACGGACTTCGAGGAATCTTGAAACGGATCAGAGGCATTATGATCGGGAGTTGTAGGTGCGGACGGTAATATTTCGGAGGAAGCAGAGAGAAAAGTCATTTCCGAAGTAGCAGAAGTCGCCGATGACACGACTTGTTCTGTATCCAGCATTCTCGCCTCTTTTGCAGTGGGCTTCACACTCAACGGGAAGGCAGTGCGAGCAGGTGATGGCGACGTTGGGACGTCGACCTCGGGATCCGG
Organism: Neoboletus subvelutipes; assembly: GCA_003316035.1. Lineage (NCBI taxonomy): Eukaryota > Fungi > Basidiomycota > Agaricomycetes > Boletales > Boletaceae > Neoboletus > Neoboletus subvelutipes. Next base: position 1,436 of record QFEF01001190.1, read on the forward strand.
AGCGGTAGAAGCAGCAGCAGTACGCGAGGTGAACCAAGGGGATGTCAGAATTTGAGGGATTGTCAGGCGTTTCGACGGATCAGTCTGTAAAATATCCCGAAGTAGGTCACGAGCATCTTTGGGAAAGTGTAAAGATGAAAAGTTCAGGGAAGTAAGAGAAATATCGAACCTCTAGACAACCACTCAGGATCTTCAAATTCCCCCGTGATAATTTTTTCCTTCATTACAGCTTCGTCATCATCGTCGAACGGTAGGGTACCCGTCAAGAGGCAATAAAGAATCACTCCCATGGACCAAATGTCCACCTCTGTATGCGATTGAGTAGGTTGTACAGTAAAGCTGGAGCATCACTTACCTGGACCAAGGTATCTCTTACCTTGCAGTACCTCCGGAGCAGCGTATCCGGTGGTACCACAAAATGTCTCCATGTATATCCCCTTCTCGTATTCACGCGTGAATCCAAAATCACCAAGTTTGACGCGACATCGTTCATCCAACAACACATTCTCCAGCTTGAGATCGCGATGGACGATGCCCTTGTCATGCAGGTAGGCAACAGCGAGACACAACTGGCCAAAGATAATTCTTGTTTCGTTCTCGGATAAACGACCTTTTTCAGCGAGGTAATCGAAGAGCTCGCCTCCAGAACAAAGCTCTGTGACGATCCATATGTGTGATTCCGTAGCGATGACTTCGTACATTTGGGTAACGTGTGGATGGTGGAGCTGGCGGTGGTGATGTATTTCACGGGTAAGCGCGGCAGACATTGCCTTTGGGATCTGCTTGATGGCGACGCGGGTCGATGTGAGACGGTGTGTGCCCATGCGCACTTTTCCATAGGCTCCTGTTGGGGATCTTATCAGGCCTGCGAGTGCCTGTTGTAGGGTTAAGAAGACTTGCCTTCTCCGATGACTTTTCCGAGGGTGTAATTACCTATTACCCTAATCTTTTGGGAAGCGAGTTCCTTCCCGAGTTCATTATAGGCATTAGCAAGCTGGGCTTTGTGGTTCTGGGACACGGAGGTGGTTTGCTTGTGGCCGTGCGTGGACATGCTGGCATGTAGAATGGAAAGTAACGTAGCGATAAAAGAGAGGCGCGGGCACAATGGCCACAAAATAGTAAACAAAGATTCAAGAAAGGTGGGAGTAGTTCGTTGAGAAGAGCACTTCAAGAGCTTGTGAACCGACGATTGAGGTCAAGAACAACTTTTTGCTATGATCACCCCGTGGGAAATGGACATGGCTAACACAACAAATTTAACGAGTACGGTCATAGCTACGTATCAACAATCCAGACTCATCCAGCGTTCTGTTCGACGAACCGCAATACTAAGCACAGGAGAATCAAAGGGAATTAGGGAGAGGCGTCATAGATACAACACAACAAGAATAGGTAGCACTTGTGGGAGGTAGGAACGTAACTGGACACAGGACTACCCAACGACTATTTGTGTGTTGCTTTGACAATGCTGACAACAATAATGACGATGATGATGGCCACTGCGAGACCTATAATGATACGCATCTAGAGACTAGTCAGCACTCCTGCCTTGCACGACACCACGAGCCCACCTTCATATCCTTCCACCTGTTTCCACCGGAAGTAAGATGGGGTATTGGAGCGATGAAACAAGGAAGCTTACCACATATTCTAGATCCGGTCAGCGTTGGATCATATGAGATAAACAACGAAACTCACCTTGCGCACTCTGTTTGCTCCACGACGGAAGCCTTGGGCCGAGACGGCCAGATTGTCTGTCGAAAAGTCCATATGGTTCCAAATCCATCGCAATCACAAAAGAGACTAACCGGTCTTGTCCTGCAGTGAATCCAGCCGCTCGCCCCTCTCCGCCACCTTTGTGATGTTCTCCCTCATGATTCCGACGGTATCGTCAATTTGCTGTTGAATGGCTGCAGTTTTGGCATTGCCCTGGGATCCTGATGGATTCGACGAGGACCCATTGCGTGGGAGGTAGGGGTCGTAAGGCTCAGACCTAGGGTTGCTCAGGCATCAGATAGGGCGCTGTCATGAGAGTGGGGAGACACGAACATAACGATCCTGCGTGGAGAGCGGCGAGTGAGGGAGGGAGAAAGGGAGTGATATGTTTTTTTACTTACAACCGTACGAAGCGAGTTGAATAAAGACTGTGCGTCAGGCGAAGCAGTGACCCGCAGGTAACCAGTCACACCATGTGACATGTCACTCGTGGACCACTCCTACTAGTAGCTTGCCCTTTGACCATGTCCTTAACCTCAACGCCGACCCTGTTTCCATTCACCGCATGCCTGCTGGTCCTGCAAATTAGTCTTGGAGTGAATTTTCACACTTCTCTTCGAACCGTTTGACCTCCAAACTCATCAAGTCCCAGTCTATATCCGGCCTGACGGTTCGGATAATGAAACACGACAGTGACAACTGACTGAAGCCAAGTCTCAGTCTGGTTCTACACGTCTCAGTCCTAAACCATCAGGATATCTTCTCTTCTGATCGAGCAAAGTACTGTTGGTGTGCCCCATTGCAAAGGACGTTGAGCGTCAACAACCCTCATATCTCTAATATCACCATCCACCGAGTGAATGTGCACGTACGCGCCCTCACGCCAATCATCATCAATCCAGGTCCAGTACGTTTACATAGCCATCGAAGATGCGAACGCTCTTGGCTTCCTCCGGGATGTTAGGCTTGTGGATCCCCCTTAACATACAGGTACCTACCTGTCTGAGCTGTCACGGTCAATCCATCTACCCAATATTTAATTAGCATCTCGCTAATTGGTTCTTGCGTGGAACCCGGACAACTTCCTACGAGAACCCGGTCCATACAATTATACTGTCGTTCTGCGTTGGGCTGATGAATAGATCCGACATCGTTCCTACCCACCTTCGTCTTCGTACCGTTGCGATACACTAAGGAACCTTTCGCCAGATTACCAGCTCGCGTTTCATCGTAGCTCGTGGGATCGATTGTTGCTCTGAATTGATACACGGATACGCCGAGGCCACTATCTGCAACCCACCAGCTCGAAGCAGCCAACCATCGAACTTACGGGGGCTCGAGCCGTCCATCAGATCGATAACCTACCAATCAAACCCCCAACCGACATTTTAGTCCTCGCTAAGTACTGCAGTGTGTATCTGCGAACAAGTACCCTCTTTCTGTTCTGATCTACAAGCGATATTGCCATTCCCACGTCAGATCTATAAGATCGTCGCTGAAGATGGAACCTTTTTCGCATGTTAAAGTGTCAGTTCGGCCCAAATGGCCACTTCGACCCCAACTCCGCGATATGGGCATACGGAGTTCATGGCGGGACCCGAGCCGTGGGGGTCTTGGAGCCCTATGCGCCTAACCTTGCCAACCAGCACTACTAAAAAGTGCCGCGGAGCGCCTGCAACTCAGTTTTAACTTTGGGGTGGCCCAGATTTTATTTTCCGTTAGCCACCCTCCAGCCACACTGGTAAATTTAACGGTCAAGCGATAATGTTACATACCGTCTTTGCAGATTTGGCGTCAGCTAAACTTGCGTTGATCTTCTCGCAGCCAGGGTCCAAGTTCCCCGCGCTGGGTGCATCAGAAGTACGTGAGAACCTCTCGCCACTGGATGAGTCTTCTTCGGGGTCTGACCATGAGTCTGATATCCACCGTGACTTACAGCGCATGCAAAGATATTCAGCATTAATACCCCTCCCCCCAGTCCGAGCCGGACGGAGGCTACTTGTCTCTCGGTTAAAGTAAATCAGATCAGTCGAGTTAGATCCTGCTGCCATCAGCCGCATCGCTCATGCGACCGCTGAGAAAACTTACCAGGTGCGTCCATCATCTAAGGAGTTGGGAAGACACCGTTATTTGCAGGGCTAACTCCGTAAGGAAATGATCCCTGACCGAGTGAATTTAAAGGAAAGGTTGATGGGAGCATTTTGCTGAATGCCAGCACCACTCACGCAATAGCGTGATTTCATTACGTTCCAATTTGGGAAAATTAACCTTTCCCAACCTAAGCAATAAAGTATCTGAGCGATCGATCAGCGAGGAAGGTGATTTTTTGGGGTAAGGAAATCAACACGTCGGTTGACGTATACTTTTGGCAACTGGCTCAGGTAGTTCACTTATCCTCACAACTTGTATTCAGTCTAACAGGTCAGAATTTCAGTCGGGGAGCATCGTGCGGAGAACGATAATGGCGGTATCACTCAGCAGCATGTTCCCGGTCAACATCCATCACACGCTTTGTCCCTGAATGAATATTGCTTGGAGTTCAACTCCGCAACATCTTATTCGGGTCCCTCTCAATTTGGGAAGAATGACACCAAAGAAACAAAGTTGCGTTTACACCGAGTCTTTACTAGAGCTTTGAAATTAGCCTGTTGTACATATGTACATTATTCACACACTCTTAGGCACATGTTGGGGTTCGCGTGAACAAGCATTCTCGTTCCTAAGATCTTCTTTTATGGGGGGGCCTTGGACGACGCAGGAAGTGCATGTCCACGCGCGAGGCAGGGAAGGCGGAGAAGGGTTCGGTGCGTCTCGCGAGCGTGTCCAACCTTGTACGTGACGACTGACGCCTTTTCCTCTCGCTCCCCCCAACCACGGCATCAGGACTTCCCATGGAAACGTCACTCTGCACCCTTAAGGTCTCGTGAATTGCCATAAGTAATGTCATCGCGTTCCGTCTCCGCCGAGCCCTCTAACGTGCGCGGACAATGTAAGACCGTTTCCCGGGAGAGCCTGTGGTATAAAATCGAAGAGGTGTATTCTCATCGTGTATTCGCAAGGCAAATTTTTTTTCTTCCCTTGGGGGCCATAACCGCTCCATCCTCGAAAGGCTCTGATATCATGTCTGACGCGTCCGGCGTATTCCAAAACTCGGCTTACATCGGGATGAACATAGAGAACATCCTGTATGGTGAGTCTCGCCACGCGCATGATGAGATGCATGCAGACTTACCGGTCCGCTCGGGCAGGCATCGAGTTGCTCCTCTACTTTAAGACTATCCACATCTTGCTGATCAAAGGAGGAGCGGCGCGCAAGAAATCCGATTTATTTTATGCGTTCTTCAGCACCATGATGGTGTTGTTGATCACGGTTTGGGTAGCGGGCCAAGCGATATTCGGCGAAAACATGTGGTTGCTGCACTCTGACTACCCAGGGGGTCCTAACGCGTACTGGCTAGACAACAGTGCGGTTTGGTACATGGATTTGGGGACGACGGCAATCATCATGCTGCAGCTCATGACGGACGCCCTCATGGTAAAGACATGCACGAGCACGCCAGAACGTACGCTCACTCGGTTGGTTTCAGATCTACCGCTGTTGGATTATATGGGATAATAAATATCGCGTCATCGTCATACCCATCATTATGTGGCTGGCTACCCTCGGTGAGCATCATCACGCACTACTCGCTTGTGGTCGTCTCATCCCATGTTTACCTAGCCTTGGGACTGTTGGTCGCCTCAATCACCTGTGCACCAGGGGGCAACTTTTTCACTAGTGCCGCTGCCAAAATCGGACTCGGATATTACGCCATCTCGATATTCCTGAACACAACCTTGACGTGCATGATATGTTACCGTATAATGCGGCATGCCAGAAAGATCCAGGAACATGTCGGGCACGAATATGCCTCTTTGTATTTCACGATCATCACGATCGTCGTCGAATCCGTATTTCCATACACGCTCTGTGGAATCGCCTTTTTGGTGTCGTTGGGGATAGGCAGTTCGACGTCGGTGGCGTTCATCTGTGTGTATCTCCTGATGATGGTACGTGGTCTCCGTCTTCCTGCAGCTGATGGCGCTGGAAAAGCTAAGCGCGATGCACCGCAGTGCATATCACCGCAGATACTGATCCTCCGAGTGATCGTGGGGAGAGCGTTGGACAGGGATACGTTCAAGCGAACAGCGTCGACGATCAAGTTCAGTCCTGGAACCACGACGAGGTCACAACTGTTCGATGGCAGCGAGGCGAGAGTGCAGCTGCAGACATTGTCGAACGTATATCTTCCGGACGGACACGACAAGGTGTGATTGTTACAGGTAGAAGCTAAATTCGATGTGAGGTGTGCGGTAGAGGACGGCGGATTCCGTGACAGACCACCGCGGTCGAGTTCGCTCGTTCGCTGGCCAGGGCCTAGCCTCTCAATTCTCAGGGGAGCCAGTTTGCAGATATGTAAAACTAGATAGTATCTATCGTTATAGGTAAAGAACGACTATTAGCGCTACCGTAAATGCCGAGTGCAACGATACCCATGGTTATCGGATGGCGAACAGCCGACCAAACGTCTGAGCCAAGTCACCAGACACGCAGTCGGTGAAAGAGTATAAGCAGAACGCTGCCAGCCCAGGTGAACTTAGATGCGTGCCCAATTCTAGGCCTATCTTGGAAGGTACTGTGTTTGGTCTGGACAGCCTTATCATCATCATTTGAGATGAGCATGCCCGCGGGGACCTGGAATCCACAGACCCCGCGGGGTATGATAGAGCGGCGGGCACAGTAAACTAAAAATTCTGCTGGATGCACTGGCAAGCCTTCAAGTTCCGTGTTTCCATTTGATTCGTCAGATCTTTAGATTTCGCCGCAGTCTTGTGACGAAGCTAATGAGGTGCGAAATACACGCCACGGTTGCAACGATGGACGGTTCTAGGTCACTCTTCCCCTCTCGTGACAATCGCGACAGCCCATAGTGTAAGGTAAGTTCTCCTAGTAGATTGGTTGTGTTGCTTCTAGAAAATACATCGGACGAGCAGGAGAACTAACCATAAGGTGTCAAAGATGACGACAAGTTCCCTCGTATATAAGCTTCATAATGAAGTAACTACTTGCATGTCGAGTACCACGCATGCCATACGAAAATGTCGTTCAGGATGTCTTTGACCGGTGATCTAATTCCCAGTCAAGGTCGTGGCACCGGTGGAAGACGAGTGGGAAGGTCCACTTAGTGCAGAGCTTATCGCGATACCGGTAGCCTTATCGTCACGAAAAATAGGAAAGCTCAAAGGATAGTTTGCCTGAACCCTGAGTGGTAAAGCGTCCGCCACCAGAAAGGCGATGCTGTAAGTGATACACTGGCCCTGGGAATAGGGTAGACTTTACAAGGGCGTCGTAATCGTATTCAAATGATCCATTTACAGTCTATCAAGGCCACATGCTGGTCGCAGATAAATACAGTACAGCAAGAGGGTCACAGGACCGACCCATATCAAACTTTTACTTTGAATACAATATCGTGACATTGAAGGCGGTAGATGACTTCCTCTTGCAGATAAGTCGACCAGATCTAATTCAAGAGGGACGTCGTAGATCTGGGGGACTTCCCCTCAAGATGTACCCCAGATCGTACCTCGCTCGATCGTGGGTGGGAAGCGCAATGTAGCTGAGATGGAATCACGAAACCATCCGTCTGAGACAGTATACTCATTTTCCCATAGTTCTCGAGCTTGTTCAGACGACTTCTCACCAGGCCATGGTCCGTTCCGTGTGCCTGTATTCTCCCGTGACAGACCAGCGAAAATCACCCAAGCTTGTGGTGATGCTGCAGAGTGACATGCCGCCCAGGTGTGATCATTGACCAAGACTTCGAGGTCGTGCACTGCATGCTCGCCTGTTGACGACTTCGGCCTTCAAGCTTCAAGGTGGATACCTGGTTAACCTTTCTAAGTTAGCCTGTCGTGGTCCGGGAAAGGGAGATGTCAAGAGCATGGACTCCGCAGGACCATTACCGGCCCGTAGAGGACTTGTCCTCCAATCTTGCGTGTTCGATTTCCCACTGCTAAGCCAACAAGAACAAGTTCCCATTCTGTCGACTCGCAATCATCGCGGCGTCATGAGAGAGAACGGATGAGAGGTCCCTATTGCCACCCTGAACTTACCCATGCTTTGATTAAGCCATCGGGAAGCGGTGGGTTCCGACGGAGCATCTTAGTTCGATTGGAAGGATTGCCTGCTTTCCGTCGTCGAAGTTGTTCCTCCTTCAGTGCCTCGTCAGCCTGCTGAGTGCTTAGGCCTGGGAGAAATTATAATAGATTCTGTGCGTGTTGATTAGTTCAGTCAAAGACAAGGTAGGCCAGCTAAACAGAAAGTTCTGCACGATCCTCATTGTCCCCTCTCGACGCCTCAGGCTGCCTAGGGTAGATCTAGTGGATTTTTTGTGTGTCGTCCAGTCCCAAAGACCAGACCGGACGATCACCGGAAGCATCGGAACTTCCTGATTTGGACTCGGCATACTCCGAAGTTGAATTCCCGTCACAACATACCGCTCCCCTCGTAAAGCGAGCACAGAAATCAGCAAAGTCCTGGCAAATCCATCAAGGTAGGTTCGAATTCACGCTCGTATGGAGTACAAACCGTCCCCAAGACGTGTCTGTCGCTTGTGCGGAGCTACGAGGTCGAAATCTCGTCGATATGGCTGGATGAACTGATGAGATACTGGATGGACCGGTGCCCGCTCTCGCTTCTGATCTCGTCAAGTCGTCTTGGATCGTTCCGCTGACTGCTTTTGCATTTGCGCCGTCGCAATTTGTACAGATGGTACGTATGCTTGATAAATATGTACTGAGACTTTATGCGCCAACCTGACAACCCCTCCGAGTACAGAAGCTCGAAATCGACTCTTTCTCGGGCTACCGCATCTACCCTTCAAAGGGTAAACTCTTCGTTCGCGGAGACTCGAAAGTACGTCTCGTACTTCCATATCCACACGTAGACCTGTTTAACCTTTCCCCACCTACATCAGATCTTCCGCTTCGCCAACTCCAAGAACGCCTCCCTTTTCCTCCAACGTAAAAACCCTCGCAAGATTGCCTGGACACAGGTGTACCGTCGCATGCACAAAAAGGGTATCACCGAGGAAGTCGCCAAGAAGCGTTCGCGCCGAACCGTCAAGCACCAACGTGGTATCGTCGGCGCTGACCTTGCTGCTATCGCTGCCAAGCGGAACCAAACTGCCGCTGTCCGTACGCAAGCGCGGTTGGCCGCTATCCAAAAGGCCAAGACCGAAAAGAAGGAGAAAGAGTCGAAGAAGACAAAGGTTCGCCCCGGTTGTTCTTCGGCCTTCCGGGTTGCTAATCGGACTACTTCTAGCCTGCAACTCGTACCCCTGTCAGCACCGCACCAAGGGTCTCGAAGCAACAGATGAAGGGTGGCAAGGGTGGCCGATAAGCAGACTCGCTTGGATGTAACATTTGGCCCACTCATGTATCGCATGTTCTATGATATGATCCCGATTGGCACACATGCTTGCTATGCTTCATGCAGCAAATGCAACCCTTGGCCACAACTCGACTGAAAACGAGGATACCATTCGGCATATATACAGAGGACTGATAATAATACAGAATTCTACGTCAATGTCCAAGTTCGTGACGAAATGCCTCTGTACCGTGAGCCAGCGGATAATAAGATAGGCATGTGTGCAAAAAAGTCCAGGGTGAGTAACGAGCGAACAAGATTAATGGGTTCACAGTCTGGGCGTGTGTGTGCGTTCGGGCGCGTACTTGGCCTGAGACGTAACGATGTCACTATCAGTTTCACTCCCACCAACACAGCAACGACGACGCTCACCATCTCATTTTCCTTTTTCGCGTAGCCACACTTTTCGTAAAAGGCTGTGTGAAACACCCCCAAAAGAACAGAATCAGCGCCGCTCATTCCCCGCGACGGGTCAAGTCACAAGAACCACGTACGTATGTTGGCATCGCTGCAGTTCAAGATGGTCTTGTAGCAACCGCTGTTCTCACTAATATGTGTGAGGGCTTGGATGATGCGTTGGCCAAGCTTTTTGCCCTGTTGGCTCTTGTCGACGGCAATGTCCTCAATGTGACCGACGCTGCCGAGACCGCGGAGGAACTTGCGTTCGATGAAAACGCAACCGACGCCAACGATACGGTCGCTGGTGTCGTCGACGATGACGAGGGTATAGTATGTCCTGGGTAGAGCGCGCATGGCATGGAATTGATTGACCCAGGCAACTTCACCGGGGTCGCTGACGACGGTGAGGACGGTGAGGACATCGAGGTGACCGCGTTTGTAGTCCGTCGACGCGAGCGGGCGAATCTGTGAAGCCAGTCAGATGTGAGCAAACACTCGGCAACCTTGGAACCGACGCACGGTCAGGCCTGGTGGCAGCTGGCTCGAAACCTCTGGTGAAATCAACTCTTGGGGGAAGAGAAGGTCGAGAGAAGGTTGGGAAGTAGTGATGGGCAACATGATTAGTTTTCTGAGAGTGGAGTAGACTAAGGAGAGTAGATACGTGGGCAAGGGAAAGATGTTGGCAAGTTTGAGCATTTCTATTCACTCGCTGCGCGTTTTATGCGCTCCCTATAACTGTACAACAACACAGCCACTACTACCGCGCTTTGAGCGACCCTGGCACTGCTAATATTTGTTACTTTCTGGTGCTAGCCTTTCCACCGCGCTTGAACTTGGACTTGATCTCCTCCCCGACAGGCTTCCCACTTCCCTCCTTGCGTCTCCAAAGCGAAAGCGTCCCTCCCTGACGCACCAAGCTCAGCGGAACACCCTCTCCCTGCTCGCGCACCGCTTTCAATATCACCTTGAGCAAATTCTTCAACTTGCCGAGCGATCCCTCCATCATCTCCGCATACGGCTTCATCTCCTCGCCCGTGAGCGAAATCTTCTCGACAGGCTCAAAGGAACCTGAAGTGTGCCTCGCCATGTAGAGCCATGGCGTCTGCGATAGATACAGCTGGGGATAGATCTCTTTCCAGTTTGGTTCTCGGTATACAGCTCTCGTTTTCACCTCGATCAAGTCAGACTGAGGAACGAGTGAACGAGACTGGGTGAGCTTGATGTCGAGACCGGCAGGGGATTCCGGCTCGTTCGGCTCGTTCGGCTTCTCTCCTTTTCCCCCAAGGCTCAGCGACGAAAACGACGCGAGGAGATCGTCATCATCAGTCTTTGGCTCTATGCAAGCATCTGCCGTGAAACCAAGCAAGATATTCAAACTCCCAAATTTCTGCAACGACATTGTTCGTCAAACCCTTCAAGGAATGCGAAGTCACGATACACGACTCACGTAGGTGATGATGCGGTGATGGGCAAGCATCTTCTCGCATCCTGGTGGGACTCTGGTGGTAGCCTTCAGATACTCGTGCCCATAGCCTGTATTCTGCCCAGAGAGCGTCGCGTTCTCCTCCTGCCGCGTAAACAAGCACGTCTTCCCGACCAAATCAATATCGATCCGAAAGTTGTCGTCGTTGGGTAGATTGTCAATGTAGCGCAACAACTTTCGGAGACCATTGCGATCGGTGACAAGATCGAGCTCCTTGTACGGATAGTCGTCGTGCAATGCATCAATCGCAGCAAAGAGGGGCAACATGGGGGAGTGGTTGACCATCTTTGATGCGTTCTGATGGATGTACTGGACACCTGCGTCGTGTGGCACTTGTTTCACCGGTGGACGCTCGTCCGCCCAGATCCAGGGTGAGCCTTTGGGGGGAGCGAAGCTTATATGTAAGGGGATGTGGCGGTCATGCATACTGGGAGCTTACCTGGGATGACGATAGTGGGGACTGGTGCGTCGATCCATGAGTAGGACGCTACCGGTTTGACGTGACGCAGTCGAACGAGCTCCGATGCGTACCCCGTCGGGTCGACCGACAACGTCGCCACTCGTTCCTCGAGGTCCTTTAAAACAAACGAGTCTGAAGCTCTGCCTATTTGGACATTATAGTAGTTCGTTGGCTTTCCCCTTCGTGGGCGCCATTTTTCATTACTTGTGTATGCTGCCATGTTCACTGGCAGATGGGGGCGTTTCAAAGCGTTATCTAGCTGGGTTGGGCTACCTCTTATAGCGAAAGACTACACCCCTTTAAGGGCAGCGTAGATCATTGTGGGTGTGGTACCGGCATGGTTTCACAGGGCCTACGTACGTCGCGTGTATACTCCGAGGCCCATCGCGCGACTGAGATGTTTCCTCGCTCACCGAGTACAGAAAAAGCTGTCAAGGACGTACATAGTTCCTCACTAGCATTCATACCAGACTACAAAAGATTTCATAAAGATAATAATACCTCTGGCGATCCACACGCATCCTCGCCAGCGAGCAGACATACAGTACAACGGCCATACGCAATAAAGAACGAAGAAAAGAAGAAAATGGAGAGGGGACGGAGGAACCTCATTCCTCCTCCGTCGGTGGCATCCCTCGGAACGCACCCCCTCCACCTCCACCCCTCACCCCATCGACGCTCGGCCGCGGCCGGAAACTCTCCCGCTTGATCCGACTACCTTTGCCCAAAGTCGCAGCTCGCGCCACGTTCGATGCCATCGCACTCGCACCATACGATTTCGTCGAGCTGGCGTAACGATGAGAACTCACACTCGAGCTCGTTACAGCCCGTGACGTCGTACGCTGCATCGTCGATGGCACACGACCCCATCCAAGCGAGGCGTATCCTTCCGTGTGTTTCGACCGTGTCGTGACATGCGAGACGGGCGGCACTGTTGGAATAGCCGATTTCGGTATCCTGGCAGCAGCCACACTCGGCGTGCGGCCTTTTGCTGGGGATGAACTTCGCAGAGGCTTGGCACGACCGTCAGTGAGCTTTTGTCGTTTTGTTGTGGTCTGAGACATCGACGATCCCGATCTCACTGCAGGCGTGACAGCACCTGAAGGTGCGTTGTGCGTTTTGCCAGGGACATAGCCAGCCTTGTTGGCGTTACTAGTGGTAGGTTCCAGGCTGCGGCTACGGGTCAGAGGGCCAGTGGGTTTACTCGCATTGAGTGCCTGCACTGAATATTGTGACGCGACCGCCTTCTTCTTGTTCTCTTGTTCATTTGCAGATACATTCTCCATCAGAATCCGGAGCATACTTTCTCCATGCACCAGGAAGGGGCAATCATTGGTCTGCTCCCATGCGGGAAGGAATGATAGGAGTTGCTGTTCCAGCTGTATGTCGAACCATTAAACAAACGATGAACAATTGTGAAACCTAAGAACGAACCTTTGGTTTCTCCTTGCCTACCCGCTTCCTCATCTTCTCTTCTCTCAATAACCGGCCTGGATCCCTACCGCCTCCTCGGCCGAGGAGCCGCGTCTGATCACCAGCAGCCCGCTCCAGCTCCTTCTCCTCTTCACATATGTCAAAGTATTTCTTGATGGATGCCAACATGGGCGTCTTGAGTCTGACCTCCGCTTTGAGCCGCGCAATTTCGTGTTCGTGTTGGCTCAGCAAATCTTCCGTGTGTTCATCTGTACATGAAGCATGAGCTCCATCCTGATGAAAGTGTTCTAGGAGGGTACCCACCGTCCACAAAAGCAGCAAAGTCTGCGCGCTCATCCTCTCCAGTCATTAATTCATTCCACAGCGATTCAATCTCAGATCGGGCGTTCCAAATGAACTCTCCCATCCGTTCTCTCTTTAGGTCAATCATGCG
>QFEF01001199.1:0-30303 GCA_003316035.1 Neoboletus subvelutipes
CCTTCTATAGAGAGGTGTCACCACTTTTGTCCCTGATCAGAGGATCAGCACCTGCTAGCGATTGCCCAAGCTAGTAGAGACCCAGCTGCCTATTGCCCAGAGGCTGCAACCAGATACAGGCCTTGTCCACGACCTGTCCATAGCCGACTACTCCTTGTGTGCCTGGAGGGAGCCCGCTCATAGTCTTGCGATCAGCATACCAGCTGAGGTTGCCACAACTGTTGCACACCGCTTGCCGATCAGAGGATCCACTTGCTAGACCAGAAGGTCACCCATGTCTTCAGAGGAAGACTAGTCCCATAGCGAAGATCTCAGTCTTCTGCGTACGTGTTATTTGTTACTGGTCGTAACACCAGTCATAACAGGAAGGATTTGCCAATGGGGTCTGACTTCAGGAAGGTTGACCTGAACTGGTTCTGACGATGGAAGGGGCAAGAGATGGAGTACTTCTGGATGTTCCTCCGATTCTCCTGGGAGTGGAAGAAGTTGGTGGTACAGCTGCAAAGGTTCCTGGTGGTCCACTTTGGTTCTCCTCATTGGATGGTTCTCCAAGTAGGCTTGTTAAATTGATATGTCCTGTTGCAGCAGCTTCTTGACTACTCTCTGGTAGTTGACGGTTTCAAGAGTGGATCCTGGGGCATGGCAGCTCCACAGACAAAGAAAAACTTTGATCTTTTGTTACGACCGGTGTAACAAATAATGCGTATGCAGAAGACTGAAGTCTTTGCTATGGGACAATGTCTACCTCTGTAGATGACGGCAACCTTCTTGGTCTGCAAGCGGATCACCTGATCGGCAAGCAGTGTACAACGGTTGTGGCGACCTCAGTTGGTATACTGGACACAAGGCAATGAGCGGGCTCCCTCCAAGCACACAAGGAGTAGTCGGTTATGGACAGGTCATGGGCAAGGCCTGTATCTGGGTGTGGCCTCTGGGCAATAGGCGGCAGTGATGGTGAGCATTGGGCAATGGCTCACAAGCTGATCCTCTGATCAGGGACAAAGTGGAAACACCTTCCTCTGAAGGTTCTCAGTGCCTAGATTGAACTCTGATTGACAGACATTCAAGATCTAGTTTGAAACGGGCAATTGATGACGCTGACACAGGTTCTGACAGTGAAGGCTTCAAATTCTACATAAGATTGTGTAGATCAAAGTTAGAGTTACATGGGCAGTAATTCTAGCTATTTATACTAAGCCCCTTTAGGGCCAGTTAGAGATAGAATCTCTGCTCTAGAGTATTAAAGGAAAAGATGCGTTGCGTCACATATGACAAGAAAGGGAAGACGCATCACGTTGCATGAGATATAAAAGGAAAGATGTGTTGCATACTGAAAGGGGAAGGAGACACATCACATAGAATATAAAATAGAATGCTGTGGGTGCAGCTCAGCTAAATAAAGTAAAATGGAGAGAAATGAACTGAGGCTGAAATGAACTGGGAGGATTAGACACAAGTCATGTACGAGAGAATATGACTTAGGAGAGTTAAGGTCCACAGTAAGAAAGGGAAGAGGTCCGAGAAGGACTAGTCCTCAAATAGAGCTGTGTTGAAGAAGTTGTTTCATACCTCCTGAGGTATGTCAAGGTCGGGAAGGATGTCTGCCCAGAGCGAGTCCGGCATGGGAGCCAATGTTGAGAGGTCAGGTGAGCTCATGGGAGAGAGAAAAATGTCCCCCCCTAGGATACTTGTAACATGCCCCTTCTGCCATGTCGCTACCCCCTGTCATTCCCAATACCACTGTCCCTCTGCCTGCTGTGACAAATGCAACACCCTCAGACACAGAGCCTGGAACTGCACCGAGAATGACATCGATCCCTCTACCTGGGATCTCACCGACCATGACATCAATGAGGGGGACAGAGATAATTGAGCCAGTGGCTCAACACTACAAAGGGGATAGTGTTACAAGTATCCTAGGGGGGTCATTTTTCTATCTCCCATGAGCTCACCTGACCTATTAGTATCCACTCCTATATCCGATTCACTCTGGGACGACATCCTTCCTGACTTAGACCTGCCTCAGGAGTTATGGGATGACTTCTTCCACTTGGCTCTATTTGAGGACTAGTTCCTCTCGGACCCTATCTCTCTTACCTGACTGCGGACCTTTCATAATCTCCTAAGTCATATTCTCTCACATATGACTTGTATCTAATAATTCCGGTTCATTTCAGCCACAGTTCATCTTGTTCCTTTCATTTCACTCTATTTAACTGAGCTATGCCCATAGCCTTCTTATTTCATATTCATACAACACATCTCTTTCCTCATTCAGTATGCGATGCGTCTCTTCCTTTTATATCTCACATGATGTGATGCGTCTCTTCCTTTTATATCTCACACAACGTGATGCATCTCTTCCTTTTATATCTTATGTGATGTGACACATCTTTTCCTTTTATACTTTAGAGCAGAGATTCTATTGTTAGCTGGCCCTAAAGGGGCTTAGTATAAATAGCTAGAATCACCACCCATGTAACTCTAACTTTGATCTATGCAATTTTACATAGAATTCAAAATCTTCGCTGTCAGAACCTGTGTCAGCGTCACCAATCGTCTGTTTCAAGCTAGATCTCAAACATCTGTCAATCAGAGTTCAATCTAGAAACTGAGAACCTTCAGAGGAAGGTGTCTCCACTTTGCCCCTGATCAGAGGATCAGCTAATGAGCTATTGCCCAATGCTTGTCATCATCACTGCCTATTGTCCAGAGGCCACACCCAGATATAGGTCTTGTCCACGACCTGTTCATAGCTGACTACTCCTTGTGTGCCTGGAGGGAGCCCGCTCATTGCCTTGCATCCAGTATACCAACTGAGGTTGCCACAACCGTTGCACACCACTCACTGATCAGGTGATCCACTTGCAGACCAACAAGGTTGCTGTCGTCTACAGAGGTAGACCCTGTCCCATAGCAAAGACTTCAGTCTTCTGCATACGCATTATTTGTTACACCGGTTGTAACAACAACCTCATGACTTTCATATCCATGCTGTGCACACTTTATATTCATCACACACATGCTAGATGCATATTATTCATTTCTGTTGCATCATGTTAGACATATGTTGATGCTTCTCTTCCATTACAGAAGCAATGCACTTACAGCGTGTTTGATACACATGTTATCCTCATTCTAGACACATGTATTCCTCATGTATTTAATCACCATCTCTACATTGGTAGATCCATAGTACACATGTACATACATAGAGATGCTATATAAGACCAAGAGTCTAGCACTGGTAACCCCAGTCTAGTTCTCTTGGAGTTTTTCCCTTCAACAAGAGTTCCACTCAGTAGAGGCATTAGTCCTCAAAGATCACTTCTTCCATAGCTTGCAGACTTGTCATCCCTCACTTACCTCTTTTATCCGACCTTATAGGTCATAGCTAGCTTGGCGTCCCCAAGACTTCAGTAGTTGTTGTTGGGTCATTTCATGCAAAGAATGCAACTGCTCACCCTGGGGCCATTGTCCTTGAGTTGCAGGGTAAACAACAGACCAAAGTGCAAAAACAAGCTGACAATGACCGTGCAGCAGCTGAGAAAGCCAAGCAAGAACGTGTAGTCACTATTGCAAAGGCAATTGTGAAGCTGCGAGCAAAAGAACAGAGCACTGTCATACCTGTGAGTCACACTCTGTACTTACACCATCCACATGACTGACAGTATCATAGGAGGTGCTGGGGCAAGCATCTGGTACAGAGGGGACAAGTTCTGCTGCTAATTCAAAGAGCACATCAGCCAATATGGTGGTCAAGAGAGGTCAGTAACAATGTTTCTGTCCCAGTAACAAACACTCACTGTATTCACAGGTGATAAGCATCAGATACCATTGGGTGTCAAGCAGGTGATAGCTACAAATGCAAAGTCAAAGATCCAGAGGGCAGCAAAGACATCGCTCAAGGCGATGATCACTAAGGCCAGCAAGATGATCACCGCTGACAGTGGTGATGGTGAAGCAACCAAACCATCCACACACAGCAAGGCACCAAACTGTGTGTCACAATATCTAAAGTGGATAGAGTTGCATGTTGTCACATCCACAATGTTACTTCTCACCGAGTCCACATTGTTATTCATTGACCTATTGGTTGCTGACTATGAATCCATCAGGAAAAAATCTTTTTCTGGTACTGTTACAGGTTGGGCCACAATTGTCAATGAGCAAACATATCTGAAGGCTTCCCCGAATCTGTCTGTGTTTGGCACTCTGTCTAGCCAGGCTACAAAAGTTAATGCCCAAACTGACACTAATGTTACTCAATGTTCCAGGACAGATGCCAGTATCATGACTAAATTTGGTGGTTTTGACCTTGATTCTGATGCTGAGCAAGAGGCACTGCCTTTCAAGAACAAAGAGGAAAAGTCAAACGATGGTATTGCACTGGCATGTATTTGTATACTCAATACAAAATTATAGATATTCACAAAACTGACCATCATAGGTTGTTCACTCCGATTGTGACAGCAATCCTGTAGAATTTGAGATTGATGAATCTAGTCAAATTCCACCCTGGTATCTGTTATGACTGGTGTAACAAATAACACGTACACAGAAGACTGAGATCTTTGCTTTGAACTGTCTACCTCTGTAGATGACTTAACCTTCTTGGTTGATGGGCAAATCCTCTGATCAGTGGGTAGTATGCAACAGTTGTGGTCCTCAGTTGGTATACTGGATGCAAGGCGATAAGTGGGCTCCTGTTATGACCGGTGTAACAAATAATGCGTACATGGAAGACTGAAGTCAACAGCGCTACAGACAGGTCTTCCCCTGAAGACGACAGTGACCTTCTTGGTCTGCAAGTGGATCACCTGATCAGTGAGCGGTGTGTAACGGTTGTGGCGACCTCAACTGGTATGTTGTTCGCAAGGCAATGAGCGGGCTCCCTTCAGGCACACAAGGAGTAGTAGGCTATGGACAGGTCGTGGGCAAGGCCTGTATCTGGGCGCGGCCTCTGGGCAATAGGCGGCTGGGCACAGCTAGCATTGGGCAATGGCTAGCGGACTGATCCTCTAATCAGGGGCAAAGTGGTGACGCCTCCGTATAGAAGGTTCACAGTTACTTGATCAAGCTCTGATTGACAGAGGATCAAGATCAAGGTTTAGACATTTGGAAACACTGGTTTCACAATGCTGGCATGGGCGCTGACAGCGAAGACTTTGAATTCCACGTAAGATTGCATAGATCAAAGTTAAAGTTACATGGGTGGGGATTCTAGCTATTTATACTAAGCCCCTTTAGGGCCAGTTAGAGATAGAATCTCCACTCTAAAGTCTAAAAGGAAATGACGTGTCGTGTCGCGTATGATACAAAAGGAAAGACACGTCGCGTCGCGTGAGATATAAAAGGAAGAGACACATTGCATGAAGTATAAAAGGAAAGACGTGTCACGTGAGATATAAAAGGAAAAGACGCGTTGTGTACCAAAAGAAGAAGACATGTCGTGTAATATGAAATAGGATGCTGCAGGCACAGCTTGACTAAATAAGGGGAAATGAACTGAGGCCGGTGAGTCATGAAGATAGGAACACGAGTCATATAGAGAGAATATGACTTAGGAGTAAAAGGTCTGCAGTAGGAAGGGAGACGAGTCTGAGAGGCGATTAAGGTTGGAACAGCGAGGAGTCCAGGATGCCTTCCCACACCTCCTGTGGGATGTCCAGGTCTGGGAGAATGTCGTCCCAGAGGGAATCGGGTATTGGAGCAGATACCGTTAGGTCTGGAGATGCCATGGGCGAGAGAAAAATAGTACCCCCTAGGACACTTGTAACAGCAGCATTGGAAGCAGGTGATCCCACCGAATTGTACATGTGGGGGAAACACTTGCGACAAGGCATTATTGGAGTGAAATATGGGACAGGGAGGACTATCCATGGTGGTAGGGGAATGATCTGGGGTAATGGACTTGAGAGCAGGCATTGTTGGAGATTCCTCTGATATCCCTGGGAGGAGATGTCCTGGGGTGGTATTCATAGTGGCAGATAGGTTAAGGTGGGGGAGGTGAGGCATTCCTGCGGAGAAAAGAAAATTCCGCTGTCTGCGGAGCTGGGGGAATTGGGGAGAGGGTTTGGGAGATACAGGGAGGTTGCAATGACAGTATCCCCATCAGCTTGTTCTCCAGAAGAGTCTGAACTAGATCCATCAGACTCATACTCCTCAGCCTCAATGCTAATGGCAGCCCATCCAAGATGTCTGCTGTTATAGGAGAAGTCAGCAGGATGGAGGTTAGGGGAGAAGTATTCAGCTCATTCCTCTGCGGGTAGGAGAAGGAGAATGGGATAGAGGGCATTGGTGAGGATGGGGTTGGGGAGGAGAGTGAGGATGCTGTCAAAGCCTTCTTCTTCGAGGAGGTCCAGTATGAGGTTCCTGGCCTCTGTGAGGGTGTGTTGGAAGGTGTTGATAGCGACATTGTCCTGGGTGGTGTGACAGGGAGAGTTGATGAAGACATGGAGACCTGCCAAACACCAGGTGGCCCTGGTAAAAAGGGATTGAAGGATGGTGTAGACTCTGTAGAGCCTAACAAGGAGGATGAGTGTGGTGTTGGCAGTGAAGAGGGGGGTCCTCTCGAAGATGTTAGTAGCATCTTTGTTTTTGAGAGCAGCGACATAAAGGGTGTGGTGGGTGATGGAAGGGAGGTGATTGAGATGAGTACAGAGAGGGGCAGTTCTGTTGGCGAAATTGTAGGACATGGGAGTTCTAAGGAAGAAATGGTCAGAGGAGTTTCCTCTTTTTATATTCCTCCAGTAGTTCCTGAGCATTGTCAAAATTTCTTTCAGGTTCCCAAGTATCTTCAGCATCAGAATATCCTTTCCAATGTACTAGATATTGCCTCTGATTATTGGTTCCATGATGATTGGTTATTCATTCCATTTTGTATTTCTTCTCTCCATCTATTAGCTCTGGTGGTGGGTTTTTGAAATTGGGCCCATGTTCCGGGATTTCTCAATATGACAGCTGTTACGACTGGTGTAACAAATAACGCGTATGCAGATGACTGAAGTCAGGAGCACTACGGACAGGTCTTCCTCTGAAGACAACGGTGACCTTCTTGGTCTGCAAGTGGATCACCTGATCAGCAAGCGGTGTGCAACGGTTGTGGTGACCTCAGCTGGTATGCTGATCGCAAGGCAGTGAGCGGGCTCCCTCCAGGCACATGAGGAGTAGTTGGCTATGGACAGGTCATGGGCAAGGCCTGTATCTGGGCGCGGCCTCTGGGCAATAGGCGGCTGGGCATGGCTAGTGTTGGGCAATGGCTAGCGGACTGATCCTCTGATCAGGGGCAAAGTGGTCACACCTCCCTATAGAAGGTTGACAGTTACTTAACTGAGCTTCTGATTGACAGAAGATCGAGGTCAAGATTTAGACAAGATGAAACACCGGTTTCATGATGCTGGCACAGGTGCTGACAGCAAAGACTTCGAAATCCACATAAGATTGTGTAGATCAAAGTTAAGGTTACATGGGCAGCGATTCTAGCTATTTATACTAAGCCCCTTTAGGGCCGGTTTGAGATAGAATCTCCACTCTATCGTATAAAAGGAAATGATGTGTCGCGTTGTGTATGATGCAAAAGGAAAGACGCGTCGCATTGCGTAAGATATAAAGGGAAGGGACGCATCGCGTGAAGTATAAAAGGAAAGACACGTCGTGTGTGTTATAAAAGGAGAAGACGCGTCGTGTACCAAAAGGAGAAGACGCATCGTGTACCAAAAGGAGAAGACGCGTCGTGTACCAAAAGGAGAAGACGTGTCGCGTTATATGAAATAAGAAGCTGCAGGTGCAGCTCAACTAAATAAGAGGAAATAGACTGCAGCCGGTGAGTCATGATGAAATGGATATGAGTCATATACGAGAGAATATGACTTAGGAGTGTAAAAGGTCTGCAGTACGAAATGAAGGAAGTCCGGGAAGGGATTACGGTTGGAACAGCGAGGAGTCCAGGATGCCTTCCCATACGTTGTGTGGGATGTCCAGGTCTGGGAGAATGTCGTCCCAGAGGGAATCTGGTATCGGAGCAAATACCGATAGGTCTGGAGATGCCATAGGCGAAAGAAAAATGGTACCCCCTAGGACACTTGTAACATCGTGTTACGGCTCAATCCGTGCACATGATAACTTTGATCAAGTTATCTTATCTTATCTTATCTGATATGATTAGATCGATTCTAATCTCTATACTGAAGATAGTTCCCTTCAGCTGGCTTGGCCTTGAGCGCCACTCATCACGTGACCTAGTGTCACATGACTCCCCCATCACGTGATTTGACATCACATGATACATCCTTTAGTCTCGTGACTAGTATCACTTGACTCTAAACCCTAGATGTGATGACATCTCGATCATCAATCTTATACGCCATGATGCAAGACATCACAACACATGTTGTACTCGTGTTAGACACACCCCCGTCCTCATGTTGTTCTCTCTTCATCTCCGTGCTGTGCACTTATTTATATTTAGTCACACACATGCCCAGTGCATGTTATTCATTTCCGTTCCTCATGTTTGACACATGTTTAACTTCTCTTCCATTTCAGAAGCAGTGCTTCTTACACACTCCTTCAGCATGTTTGATACACGCTTTATCCTCATGCTTGATGCATGTTTCCCTCATGTATTTAATCACCGTCTCTACATCGGTAGATCCGTAGTACACATGTACATACATAGAGATGATATATAAACCCAGAGACTTGACCGGGTTAGCCCCAGTCTAGTTCTCTTGGATATTCCCTTACAACCAGAGATCCACTCAGGAGCTTCTTAGCTCAACAAACCTTTTACCTTGAGTCTTGGACCTTGTCACTCCTCGCTCACCCTCCTCTTCTTCGAATAGTCAAGATCATAGCTCGGCGTCCCCAAGACAGACATAGATAGTTGTTTGGGTCGTTTCACATCGGGTATCAGAGCAGATACCGATAGGTCTGGAGAAGCTACGGGCGAAGAGAAAATAGTACCCCCTAGGATGCTTGTAACATTACCCCCGTTGTAACATTGATCCACCGGATCAATTATTTCGATCTCCCTCATTGATGTCATGGTCGGTGAGATCCCAGGTAGAGGGATCGATGTCATCCTTGGTGCAGTTCCAGGCCCAATGGCTGAGGGTGTTACACTTTCTGCAGCGGGCGGAGGGACATTTATATTGGGAATGACCGGGGGCAGCGACGTTATAGAAGGGGCAGAGATAGTGGGGGCAGTTGGGGCGGATGTGTCTGGGCTCCCAACATTGGAAGCAGGTGATCCCGCCGAATTGTACATGTGGGGGAAACACTTGTGACAGGGCGTTATTGGAGCAAAGAATGGGACGGGGACGACCATCCATGGTGGTAGGGGAACGATCTGGGGTAACGGGCTTGACAGCAGCAGCTGTTGGAGGTTCCTTGGGTATCCCAGGTAGGAGGTGTCTGGGGGTAGTGTCCATGTCGGTGGGTACGTTAAGGTGGGGGAGGTGTGGCATTCCTGCTGAGAAAAGAAAGTTCCACTGTCTGCGGAGTCGGGGGAACAAGGGAGAGGGTTCAGGAGATATGGGGAGGGTACGCGGGTGGTGTCTCCGTCTCCTCATTCTCCTGAGTCGGAACTAGACTCACTGGACTCGTATTCCTTGGCGGCGATGGCGGCCCATTCAAGATGTCCATTGCTTCTGGAGAAATCTGCAGGGTGGAGACTGGGAGAGAAGTATTCAGCTCTCTCGTCCGCGGATAGGAGAAGGAGAACTGGGTAGAGGGCATTGGCGAGGATGGGGTTGGGGAGGAGTGCGAGGATGCTGTCAAAGCCCTCCTCTTCGAGGATGTCCAATGTGAGGTTTTGTTACAAGTGTCCTAGGAGGGGATATTTTTCTTTCTCCTATGAGCTCACCCGACCTCTCCTTACCTGCACCTATACCCAATTCCCTTTGGAAGGACATCCTCCCCGACCTAGACATACCTTCCGAGGTATGGGACAAGTTCTTCCACGCCTCGCTCTTCGAAGACTAGCTGTTCTAGGACCTCTCTATTCTTCCTGCGGACCCTTTACTCCTAAGTCACATTCTCTCGTATGTGACTCATATTCCTATCATCATGACTCATCGGCCACAGTTCATTTCCCCTTACCTGTATTAGTTGAGCTGCGCCCACAGTATCACATTTCATCTATTCCAAAGACGCGTCTTTCTTCTTTTAGTACACGACGCATCTTCCCTCTTCCCCTTTATATCATACGCGATGCGACGCATTATTACCTTTTATACATTAGAGCGGAGATTCTATCTCGAACCAGCCCTAACGGGGCTTAGTATAAATAGCTAGAATCACCGCCCATGTAACTTAACTTTGATCTACGCAATCTTATGTAGAATTCGAAGTCTTCGCTGTCAGCACCTGTGCCAGCGTCATGAAACCAGTGTTTCATCTTGCGTCAATCTTGATCTCGAACATCTGTCAATCAGAGTTTGATCAAGGCACTGTGAACCTTCTATAGGGAGGTGTCACCACTTTTGTCCCTGATCAGAGAATCAGCACCTGCTAGCAATTGCCCAAGCTAGTAGAGACCCAGCCGCCTATTGCCCAGAGGCCGTGCCCAGATACAGGCCTTGTCCACGACCTGTCCATAGCTGACTACTCCTTGTGTGCCTGGAGGGAGCCTGCTCACTGCCTTGCGATCAGCATACCAGCTGAGGTCGCCACAACCGATTGCACACCGCTCACTGATCAGAGGATCCGCTTGCTAGACCAGAGGGTCATCCGTGTCTTCTAAGGAAGACTCATCCCATAGCAAAGACCTCAGTCTTCTGCGTATGCGTTATTTGTTACCGGTCATAACAAAAGATCAAAGTTATTTCTAACCTGCAGAGCTGCCACACCCCAGGTCCAACTCTTGATAAAACTGCTGACTGCCAGAAGGTAGTCAAGAAGCCACCGCAACGAGACGTATAAACTTACAGAGCCTACTCAGAGAACCGTCCGATGAGGAGAACCAAAGAGGACCACCAGGAACCTTTGCAGCTGTACCACCAACCTCTTCCACTTCCAGAAGGATCAGAGGAACATCTCAGAGTACTCCATCTCTCTCCCCTTCCATCGTTCGAACAACTTCAGGTCAACCTTCCCGAAGTCAGACCCCATTGGCCAAACCTTCCCAGCCGCCACAATCAGAACCAGAGCCAATCCAAGTAGATCAGCCAGAACCTCCTGCTGGATACTACTCCCACGCCCTTGGAAGAACAGTTCTATTCAGCGAAACTGACCCCTACCGCCAAGACCCTGACCCAGAAAACTCTGACCCAGGAAGTGATGATTTCAACGACGAAGATCAGATTGGGATGGGTGAAATCAAAGCCACTCTCCCCGAAGAATTCTCAGGAGAACCCGACGATGCCCACAGATGGTACCTTGCAATGCAAGGATATTTCTCTCTCCATGAAGAGAAATACAACGATCATGCCAAATCCCTTATTTTCCTCAACCGCATGTCCAAAGGACGAGGGAAGTCCTTCTCCGAGGCTTGGCTTACCAAGCTCAATGATAATACACTCACTGAGGGAGAATGAAAATTTGAGGAAGTTACCAAAGCTTTCCATACCACCTTTTCCCCCTATGATACCGCCGCTTCTGCACGAATCAAGATTGCAAATCTTGTCCAAGATGCGAGAGACAATTCTGGCTTCGAGAAATATGTCTCTATCTTCTCCATGCTCGCCGTCAGAACCAGAATTTCTGACATCGCTGCCCTCTCTGAATGGTTCCTCAGAGGACTCTCCATCCCCATCGCCACCCAGCTCACTCTGTCCAGTATACTCAAAAACGCCAAGAGTATGGAAGAGATCTACTCCAAAGCCTCCAAGATTGAGGGAGGGCTCAGGAGAATCTGAAACCTCAGAAGAGGTCCCCAGGTATCCTTTGGTGGAAACAATACTAGTTGCAGGGATCCCAACACTATGGATGTTGATCACCTTATGCTCACACCAACAGAACGGGCAAAGTGTATTTGCGAGAGAAGGTGCTTCGTTTGCAAGCAAACTGGTTGTACAACTAGGAACCACCCTGGCTACGCTCCTTCTAGCACGAAGGCTAAGCAGACCACCCACTATGCCAGGGCCATCCCTACCAGTTCCCCCACCCCAATCCCTACCACCCCTGCCACCCAAGACCCATTGGATACATACCTCAGGAGTATCGAAGGGGGCCAAGACCGTGGCCAGATCCTTCGCACTCTAAAATCCATCTATGATTCTAATTGCGATGAAAACGGAGACCCGCTCGAAAGAGAAGAGGTTAAAGCCCTCTCCACCAAGGAATGGGAGGAGGAGTTCGAAACGTCTTTTTAGAAGGAAGGAGTGTACCAACGTCGCTGCCTTTCATAACCGTTGCCCCTGTATTTATTTCCGGAGAAAAGTCTAATTCTATTCAACTCCCCCTCTCTATCTGGAAACAAAACGGGCAAATCGTTGGCGTAAACGCTCTCTTAGACAGTGGAGCAACAGGATGCTTTATAAGCAAACAGGCAGTCACCCGACTGAAACTGCCAACTGAACAGCTAAGCACCCAAATAAGTGCTTGGAACGTTGATGGGACGCCGAACCAATCCGGAATGATAAAGGAGAAGACCATGGTGGTCTTGGATCTCCAAGGAGTACGAGAGCAATGAGAGTTGCTTGTCCTCAATACTGGCAAAGATGACGTCATCTTGGGCCTGCCATGGCTCCGAACAATGAACTCCGACATAGATTGGCGGAATGGCAAGGTTGTCATTACCCCGGCCAACTATAAAGAAACCAACTCCGAAGATACCGACCAGAGGTATCTATTACGTTACTTAGGACATCAAGAAAACGATGAAATAGAGAACAAACTCTATGACAAGTACCGAAGATGGAACCCCCCCGAGCGAGTCCAATTCTTGGTAGCACAAAATCTAAAAGAAGCTCCATGGTATGTGCTCAGGCAAACTACCCTCTCCACCACCATCATCCAGGTGGAAGGGACCAAGAAAGTTGAACTCCCCAAGGAGTACCAAGCATATAAAGGTGTCTTTGAGAAAGAGAACACTACGAAACTTCCCCCCTTGCGATTTTATGACCACGCCATTGAACTTAAGGATTCCTTCATCCCAAAATGGGCTAAAGCCTACCCTTTGAATCCTGCTGAAATGACCACATGCAAAGAGTTCGTAGACAAACATCTAGCTACTGGGAAGATCGTGCCATCGAAATCTCCTCAAGCCTCTCCATTTTTCTTTGTATAGAAAAAGGACGGAAAACTGAGGCCATGTCAGGACTATCGATATCTCAACACACACACCATCAAGAACACGTACCCACTACCCCTAATCTTGGATCTAATAGATCGGTTGAAGGGGTCCTCCATTTTCACAAAATTTGATGTACAATGGGGATACAACAACGTCCTCATCAAACTGGAAGATCGGTGGAAGGCGGCCTTCCTCACCCCATTCGGGCTATTCGAACCATCTGTCATGTTCTTTGGCATGTGTAACTCTCCAGCTACCTTTCAAGTGTTTATGGACGACCTCTTTGGCGATTATATTGCAGAAGGATGGTTGATCATCTATATGGATGATCTCCTCATCCACTCCTCCGACCCAGTTGCCCATGAAGACCGAACTAGGAAAGTCCTCCAACACTTTCAAGATAACGAGCTATACTTAAAGCTGGAAAAGTGTACCTTCGCCACCCCCTCTGTCGAATACCTCGGAATGATTGTTAATAAAGAAGGCGTCCAGATGGACCCGGCCAAATTAAAGGCCATCCAGGAGTGGACCCCCCCAGTTAACATCAAAGACGTCCAGTCCTTTCTCAGGTTTTGTAATTTCTATCGAAAGTTCATCCCTTCGTTCTCTGAACTTGCTCGACCATTACTTGACCTCACCAAGAAGAACCAACCTTGGAAATGGATGGACAGACATCAAACCAGATTCCAACTCCTGCGGGATGCCTTTACTAAAGGACCCGTGTTAGCCTACCCAGACCCTAATCAACCTTTCACCATCATGACCAACACTTCCCTGACCACCTCGGGCAGAGTCCTAATGCAACGCGACCACAACGGAGACATGAAGCCGTGTGGCTATCTCTCTCAGACCTTTGTGCCGGCAGAGTGCAACTACGATATTTTCAACCGGGAACTACTTGCTGTAATCAGGGGATTGGAAGAATGGCGACAATACCTTCTTGGATCCACCTTTCCCATAACAGTTCTTACGGATCATAAGAACCTTACCTATTTTAAGCAGCCTCGGAAGTTGTCCCGTCACCAAGCCCGGTGGCTATTATTTCTACAAGATTTTGATCTTGCCTATACTGCCTTGCCTGGATCCCAGATGGGACCAGCGGATGCCTTATCTCGACGTGACACTGTCGACACCACCCAGGACAATGCTGATGTCCAACTGTTGCCTGAAGATGCCTTTACCCATCAGGTCAGAACTATTGATGTAATGCTTGCCAATCACATACATCAATCCTCTGCCGAAGACCCCCTGGTTCTAGATGCCCTAAAAGGCATGGAGAATGAAATTCCACTATTCGGGCGGTCTTCCCCTGCCTGTTAAAGACCAGTTTACTCCGGGATGAACTCTGGAACGCCGGAGTTGACTGGTGGGTCGGGACTTGGCTTCACCGTATGTGGTGCGCCCTTACACGAGTCCTGGTCCCGGACTTCGGAGGTGTCGGAGGGTCGGAGGTAATGATGTTGATCGTCGGTCACGACGTCAAGTCGAGCGGAGGTTTAGAGGAGAGTCTTCGAGACTCAGAGAAAGGACAGGAGTAATGCTTTGATTGATATTCGAACTGAAGAGATACAGGAGTGATCTCAAGGGTTTTTATACTATGGAGGGATAGTATTAAGTAAGGGAGTGTCAAATATAGTGTCAACGCAGAATGTCAAATATTGTTAACAGAGGGTGTCAAATAATGTCAACGGAGCTGTGCTCCTAAGCGGAGCATCGGTATGGAGGAGAATGTGAAGCGAAGTCAGTAGGTATGCGAAGTGTCAAATATGTAAGCGAATGAATATGAACATATAAGGAGGGTGGTACAAGTCCGGAAGTCCGGAGTTGCGTCTTGGGCGAGAATGCACCAGAGTTCATGTGTAGAGGCCAGGAGTCACAAATGGAGTACCGGAGTTGGACGGGATATGACACTGCCGACTGGACCTTCCTAGATGGAAAGCTATATTATAAAGGCCGTATGTATATTCTGGGTGATGCCCATCAGGAACTAGTGCTAGAAGCACACACCTCGCTCGAAGGAGGCCACGGAGGCCATATGCGCACTGTGGCACTCCTATCTAAAGATTATTGGTGGCCCAGACTGTCCACCTTTGTCTGCTGATTCATTGCTGGCTGCGCCGTTTGCCAAGCCAACAAAGTCCTCACCCACCCCACTGTACCCCCGTTGGTCCCACTGCCCGTCCAGACCTCGCGACCATTCGCACATTTATCCGTAGATCTTATCACCAACCTACCCCCCGTGAACGGCTTGGATTCTATTATGGTCGTGGTCGACCATGGCCTTAGTAAGGGGGTAATTCTCGCTCCTTGCACGAAAACCATCAACTTGGCAGGGATCGCCAAACTTTTCTATGAAAATGTCTTCAAAAGATTCGGTCTACACGACAAATTGATCTCCGATCGCAGACCACAGTTTGCCTCCACGTTTGCTAGAGAACTTGCCTGAATTCTGAAATACGACATTTCCCTGTCTACAGCCTATCACCCCCAATCAGATGGAGAAATGGAACGGTACAACCAAGAACTGGAAACATACCTAAGGATATTTTGCCAAGGAAAACCCAAGCAATGGCTAGAATGCCTCACTGCTGCTGAATTCGCTCACAATGCCGCCGTACACTCATCTACTGGGAAATCCCTGTTCGCACTAATTATGGGATATGAACCCAGATCCTACCCACCCCTTGGAGTTACCTTCCTTCCTGCACTCGAGAAACAGCTCTCCCATCTTGAGGATGCACGAAAAGAAGCTGAAGCTGCGCACACCCTAACCCAATTACGAATGAAGGAACAAATCCACTCCAAGTTCAAGCCATGGAAAGTCGGAGAAGAAGTATGGGTTGATGCAAAGAATATCTGTACCAAAAATATCTCCTGAAAGCTTTCCCCGAAAAGACTAGGACCCTTTCGAATATCTGAAGTAATCTCTCCGGTGGCTTTTCATATCACCCTTCCAAAGCAATGGAAAATCCACAACGTATTCCATGCCTCCTTACTATCGACTTATCGAGAAACCCCTGAACACGGCCCCAACTTCAGGAACCCGCCTCCGGAGTTAATAGATGGAGAAGAGGAATATGAAATGGAATGAATAACCAACCACTGTGGAAGTAATAACTGGAGACAATACCTAGTCCACTGGAAAGGATACTCGGATGCAGAAGATACTTGGGAACCTGAAAGAAATTTTGACAATGCTTGGGAACTACTGGAGGAATATAAAAAGCGGAAATCCCTGTGATCACCCTTTCTTCAGAACCCCCATGTCTTACAATTTCGCTAACGGAACCGCCCCCCTTTGCACTCACCTCAATTGTCTCCCCTCCATCGCCCATCATGCCCTCTATGTCACTGCTCTCGAAAACAAAGATGCTACTAACATCTTCGAGAGGACCCCCCTCTTCACCACCAACACAACCCTCGTCCTCCTTGTTAGACAATACCGAGTCTACACCGTCCTTCAGTCCCTTTTCACCAGGGCCACCTGGTGCTCGACAGATCCCCATGTCTTTGCCAACAACCCCTGTCTCACAGCTCAGAACGACATTGCAGTCAACGCCTTCCAACAGACCCTTACTGAGGCCAGGAACCTCACGTTGGACCTCCTCGAGGAGGAAGGCTTTGACTCTGTCCTCTCTCTCTCCTCCCCAATCCCATCCTCGCCAATGCCCTCTATCCCGTTCTCCTTCTCCTATCCGCTGACGAGCGAGCTGAATACTTCTCCCCTAACCTTCACCCTGCCAACTTCTCTTGGAGAAATGGACATCTCGGATGGGCAGCCATTGCTGTTACGACCAGTAACAAATAACACATACACAGAAGACTGAGATCTTCACTACAGAACTAGTCTTCCTCTGAAGACACAGGCGACCTTCTTGGTCTAGCAAGCGGATCCTCTGATCAGCGAGCGGTGTGCAACGGTTGTGGCGATCTCAGCTGGTATGCTGATTGCAAGGCAATGAGCGGGCTCCCTCCAGGCACACAAGGAGTAGTTGGCTATGGACAGGTCGTGGACAAGGCCTGTATCTGGGCACGGCCTCTGGGCAATAGGCGGCTGGGTCTCTACTAGCTTGGGCAATTGCTAGCAGGTGCTGATCCTCTGATCAGGGGCGAAAGTGGTGACACCTCTCTATAGAAGGTTCACAGTGCCTTGATTGAACTCTGATTGACAGATGTTTGAGATCAAGATTGGCTCTGGATGAAACACTGGTTTCATGATGCTGGCACAGGCGCTGACAGCGAAGACTTCGAATTCTACGTAAGATTGCATAGATCAAAGTTAAAGTTACATGGGCGGCGATTCTAGCTATTTATACTAAGCCCCTTTAGGGCCAGCTAAAGATAGAATCTCTGCTCTAAAGTATAAAAGGTAATGACGCATCGTGTCACATATGATATAAAGGGGAAGAAGGAAGACGCATCGCATCGCATAAGATAAATAAGGGAAGACGCGAGACGCATCGTGTGAAACATAAAAGGAAAGATGCGTCTTTGAGTAATATGAAATGCGATACTGCGGGTGCAGCTCGACTAATCTGAATAGAAGAAATGAACTGAGGCCGGTGAGTCATGATGGTGGGAACACGAGTCATATACGAGAGAATATGACTTAGGAGTAAAAGGTCCGCAGTAAGAATAGAGAGGAGTCCGAAGAGGGATTACAGTTGGAATAGCGAGGAGTCCAGGATGCCCTCCCATACCTCGTGTGGAATGTCCAGGTCTGGGAGGATGTCATTCCAGAGGGAATCAGGTATCGGGGCCGATACCGATAGGTCTGGCGAGGCCAAGGGTGAAAGAAAAATAGTATCCCCTAGGACACTTGTAACAATTGCTGCTGAGGAGGAGCTCAAGTCCAATGGATCTAGCTCAGACTCTTCTGGAGAATGAGGAGATGGAGACACCATCATCGCAACCTCCCCCATATCCCCACAACCTTCACCCCAACTCCCGCACCTTAGGAGATAGCGGAATTTCCTTTTCTCCGCCAGTTTACCCCACCTCCCCCACCTTAGCATACCCGCCGAACCCGTTCCTGGACACCTCCTACCTGGCATACCAGAGGAGCCTTCAAATGAGTCTTCTCGCGAGCCCATTACCCCAGATCGTTCCCCTGCCACCATGGACGGTCCTCCCCATCCCATATTTTGCCCCGGTAATGCCTTGTCGGGAGTGTTTCCCCAAAATGTATGCTTTGGAGAGATCACCTGTTTCCAATGCCGTGAACCCGGGCATATCCACCCCAACTGTCCCCACTACTTATGCCCCTTCTGTCATGTCGCCGCCCCCAGTCATTCGCAGTACCATTGCCCTTCCGCCCATTGCGGAAAGTGTAACACCCTTGGACATAGAGCTTGGAACTGCACCGAGGATGACATCGACCCTTCCACCTGGGATCTCACCGACCATGACATCAACGAGGGAGATAGGGATAATTGATCTGGTGGCTCAATGCTACGAGGAGGGTAATGTTACAAGTGTCCTAGGAGGGGATATTTTTCTTTCTCCTATGAGCTCACCCGACCTCTCCTTACCTGCACCTATACCCGATTCCCTTTGGGAGGACATCCTCCCCAACTTAGACATACCTTCTGAGGTATGGGACGAATTCTTCCATGCCTCACTCTTCGAAGACTAGCTGTTCTAGGACCTCTTTATTCTTCCTGCGGACCCTTTACTCCTAAGTCACATTCTCTCATATGTGACTCGTATTCCTATCATCGTGACTCATCGGCCGCAGTTCATTTCCCCTTACCTTTATTAGTTGAGCTGCACCCGCAGTATCGCATTTCATCTATTCCAAAGACGCATCTTTCTTCTTTTAGTACACGACGCGTCTTTCCTTTTATATCTCATGTGATGCATATCACGTCTTTTCTTATTTATCTTACGCGACGCGATGCGTCTTCCCTCTTCCCCTTTATATCATACGCGATGTGACGCGTTATTACCTTTTATACATTAGAGTGGAGATTCTATCTCGAACCGGCCCTAACGGGGCTTAGTATAAATAGCTAGAATCACCGCCCATGTAACTTAACTTTGATCTACGCAATCTTACATAGAATTCGAAGTCTTCACTGTCAGCTCCTGTGCCAGCATCGTGAAACCAGTGTTTCATCCAGAGCCAATCTTGATCTCAAACATCTGTCAATCAGAGTTCAATCAAGGCACTGTGAACCTTCTATAGAGAGGTGTCACCACTTTCGCCCCTGATCAGAGGATCAGCACCTGCTAGCAATTGCCCAAGCTAGTAGAGACCCAGCCGCCTATTGCCCAGAGGCCGTGCCCAGATACAGGCCTTGTCCACGACCTGTCCATAGCCAACTACTCCTTGTGTGCCTGGAGGGAGCCCGCTCATTGCCTTGCAATCAGCATACCAGCTGAGATCGCCACAACTGTTGCACACCGCTCGCTGATCAGAGGATCTGCTTGCTAGACCAAGAAGGTCACCCGTGTCTTCAGAGGAAGACTAGTCCTGTAGCGAAGATCTCAGTCTTCTGCATACATGTTATTTGTTACTGGTCGTAACACATAAGGAATGTAGGCTACATCACACGTGTGGGCCTGCAAAAGCATTATGGAGGTGGGGTACATCATGTGGATGGGCCCACAAGAATGGATTTGGTGAGTATATCCAGACCCACAAGCACATAGGGGATGCGGCTACATCGCATACAGAGGCTGCAGAATATTTACAGGTGGGTCCACACAGGTGGGGCTGCACAGGCATCAGAGAGACAGTGGACATCACATTTGTGGATACATGCAGACAGATGGAGGTGACAGAATATGTACACAGGGGTATGTGTGGATCATCATCACACATGCAGGCCCACAAAAGCATTATGGAGGCAGGGTATATCACACAGATGGGCTTGCAGGAACCAATGGGATGAATGTACCAAATACGAGTGGGCCCATGAGATGAAGCACATTTCCGCATGCTCAGCGGGCCTGCTCGTATGGTGTAGCCCATGCTTGCTATTCATGTGCATGTCCACTACATTATAGTATGCTCCTGCCTGTGATGCCCCAACAGCCTGCTTGTATATAGCAAATTCACTGCATCCATCCTTGCAGGTCTGCACATGTGATTTAGTATGTGTCCATGATGACTGTGCAGACCTGCCTGCATATATTCTGCAGCTTCCATTTGTCCATGTCTGGCCATGTATGTTATATAGCATGTATCGCTTACACAGCTCCAGCTGTATATAATCCACAACCTCTATCTGTCTAGGTGGGCCCATGGGTGCAATGTAATCTGTCTCACCTGCATATCCTGTGTGGACCCACCTGTATATGTTCTGTGACCTGCAATGAAGAACCTTGTGGACTAAACCTTTGATCACTGCAATATTGCAATGCTGGAGTTCTGAATACGATGGGAGTAATGAGATCATGGGAGTGGGTTGCATCTTCAAGAGATCAGAGTGAGCAGCTGAAAGTTGTGGGTGGTGAGGGAAGTACATTGGGCCCCCACAGACGATCTGCACATGCCCCCGTTTCCATATTCCACCACCTCCTGTTAAAATCCGGAGGTCTGAAGGTCCAGAGTTCAGCGGAGTAAGTCAGGTGCTGTAAGTATCAGAACTCAGCTGTTGCCTAAGGGTGAGAACAACTAGTAATTACCTGTAAGCACTGGAACTATGATATCTTACATTAGTCTCAGAGTAGTTAATGTAGAGTAAGCAACTCACCTCAGCTGTTGCCTAAGGGCGAGAACAACTGAGGTGTATGGAGAAGAAAGGGACTATATATATATACTATTTGTTTAAGGCACACTTGTTAAAATCCGGAGGTCCAAAGGTCCGGAGTTCAGCGGAGTAAGTCTGGTGCTGTAAGTACTGGAACTCAGCTGTTGCCTAAGGGTGAGAACAACTAGTTAATTACCTGTAAGTACCGGAACTATGATACCTTACATTAGTCTCGGAGTAGTTAATGTAGAGTAAGCAACTCACCTCAGCTGTTGCCTAAGGGTGAGAACAACTGAGGTGTATGGAGAAGAAAGGGACTATATATACTATTTGTTTAAGGCACACTCATACCTCAATAAGTGTCAGGGACGAAGGATGAAGGGAAAAGTACAGTAATGGTTGCAGGAGCCATTTCTGAGCAGCAACTCCATACTGTAAGAGCAGGTGCCACTCCGGAGTTCCAAGTCCTAACTCTGAGTGATTGCAAACCTATCCAGTCCCTTCAGAGGACTGGACCACTGGAATTCCTTCTGGAGTAAATGATATTTTGTCAACACTCGTACCTCAATAAGTGTCAGGGAGGAAGAAAGAAGGGAAAAGTACAATAATGGTTGCAGGAGCCATTTGCTGAGTGGCAACTCCATACCATAAGAGCAGGTGCCACTCTGGAGTTCCAAGTCCTAACTCCAAGTGATCGCAAACCTATCTAATCCCTTCAGAGGACTGGACCACCGGAATTCCTTCTGGAGTAAATGATATTTTGTCACTCCCACTTGAGTGTAGCCACAACCCCATACCTTGGACAAATTTCCAATGTTGGTCCTTTGCAAGTGGCTTTGTGAGTATGTCCGCCACCATGTCCCTGGTGGGGACGTATTGGACTGTTGCTTCTCCTTTTCCTACTAGGTCGTCTCAGATGAAGTGGTACTTGCATTGAATGTGTTTAGTCCGGGCCCGGAATTGCAGATCGTGACATAAGATGATGGCTGCTTGATTGTCACAGAACAGTTCAGTGGGAGCCTTTTGCGAGTGTCTGATTTTGTCAAAGAAGGTTTGTAGCCAGGCCAAGTGTTGTCTGGCGTTACTAAGTCCAATGTACTCCGATTCCATGGTGGAGAGGGCTACCATGCTTTGCAATTTGCTGGACCAGGAGATAGCTCCACAATTACTAATAAATACAAAACTGGAGGTGGAGCGGGAGTTATCTAGTTCCTGGGACCAACCAGCGTTGGAGTACCCATGGAAGTCCATGTCTGTAGAAAGTTCGGATCTGTTGAATCAGAATTCCATGTCCTTAGTGGTTTGTATGTACCGGAGTGCACATTTTGCTGCTTTCCAGTGGATGAATTTGGGCTTTGCGCTGAAACGGCTAAGTGCGCCAACCATGTATGCAATGTCTGGGCATGTTCTGAGCATGAGGTACATGAGCAAACCTATAACGGTTAAGTATGAGACCTATTTTCCTTCAATGATCATCTCTGGAACTACGCGGTCATCTGTCAGATCAGTGGCAGAGAGTTGGAGGCCATGTGCCATAGGGGTCCATGCTGGTTTACATGTGGACATACCAGTTCGCTCAAGAATTGTGCGACAGTATTGGGATTGGCACAAGGAGATTGTCCAGAGTTTCTGGTTCCACTTAATTTCAATTCCGAGGATATATCTTGCTTCTCTGAGGTTGTGCATTTTGAATG
Organism: Neoboletus subvelutipes; assembly: GCA_003316035.1. NCBI lineage: Eukaryota > Fungi > Basidiomycota > Agaricomycetes > Boletales > Boletaceae > Neoboletus > Neoboletus subvelutipes. Next base: position 22,632 of record QFEF01001199.1, read on the forward strand.
CAGTGGAGAGTTTCATTTTAATGGAGTTCATGAACTTCTGAGTGGTGGCAGCTAAAAGGAGGTCATTGACATAGACAACCAGGAAGCAGACTTGTCCATCCTTCTGGAACACATAGAGGCATGTTTCGGCATTTAGGCAGATAAAACTGAGTTCTCCGAGTTTCCGGTCCAAGGTTTTGTTCCAAGTCCGGCCAGCTTGTTTTAGTCCATATAGGGAGTGCCGGAGTTTCCAGCAGTATCCAGGTTGGATAGGAACACCTTCTGGAGGTGACATGTATAGGTCTTCTTCCAGTTCTCCATTTAGGTAGGCTGTGGAGATGTCCATTTGGTCCAACTCCAAATCATACTTGGCAGCTAGGGCAATTAGGGTATGGATGGAATCAAGATTTGCTACTGGAGCAAAGACCTCCTGGTAATCAACTCCTTCTTTCTGTGTGAAGCTGTGTGCGACTATCCAGACTTTGTACCTGTAATGATCTCCTAGGAAACCACTAGCCGGATGACAAGCTTCGCAGTGTACACCAACTGCTGGCGAGGTAAAAGATATGAGGCAAGAGCGATATCCTTAATCATGAAGGGTAGAACCACAACAGTGACAAATGGATTAGACTGAGGTAACAGGCTAATACATGCAAGCCTTTATACTACTGAGAGATGTGCACAGACCAAGCAGTGCATGAGAGAGTTTACTATGTATGGATATAGTATTGTGAGAGAGTTCTTATCAGTAATTAAAATAGGAAGAGAAGTAAGCGGAGATTAATAACATGTGTTTGTGATGTCATGAGTCTAGACTTTCTTAGTCATCATTTCTCATGGTCACGTGCAATAAGGTGTATGGTAGAAAGTGAAAATGAACGTAGAGTGTAACGATTGAAAGGTTTGAAAATATTACTACTCATAACAGTACCACTTCACATTTCCTTTTTTGTCTTGTTTGATTCGGAATATGGGTTTGGAGGTGATTGGAGTTACTCTGTCCGGAATGAGTACAGTTTCATAGACGTGATTTGAGTTGAGACTCTGAAGTTCCTCTTCCACAGCAGATTTCCATAAGTCCTTGTCCGCTCCAGAGTAGGCTTCCTATAGGTTTTTCGGAAGTGACTCCTCAGAGGAATTTGCTGTCCCGGCGAATAGGAAGTCTTTGACGGAGGCAGAGAACACTCCTGGGAGTTCTGGTTCCAGAGGTTCTGGAGTGGGTTCCCAAGCCTGTGCTTCTCCTCTACGGTTTTCTCGTCTTGCAGCTTCTTCCTCTAGGGTGCGCTCATATTCCTTGTTTTTGTTTGCTGCCTATCATTGTCGGTTACTCCATCAGACAGGCGGAGCTGGAGCTGGAGCAGGAGCAGGAGCGGGAATAGGAGGAGCTGGGGGAGCCAGAGCTGGAGGAGGAGGAGCTGGAGCTGGGACCAGGTCAGGGGGAGGAGCAGGAACTTCATTTAGTCAGAGTTGGTCTAGTTGGTTTGCTAGTTCCTCAATGCCAGGGCTAGCAGGTCATTCTGGAAAGTGTTCCAGAGCTGCAGGGACATTGTTACAACCGGTGTAACAAATAACATGTACATGGAAGACTGAAGTCAACAGCGCTACGGACAAGTCTTCCTCTGAAGACGATGGCGACCTTCTTGGTCTGCAAGTGGATCACCTGATCGGCGAGCGGTGTGCAATGGTTGTGGCGATCTCAGCTGGTATGCTGATTGCAAGGCAATGAGTGGGCTCCCTCCAGGCACACAAGGAGTAGTTGGCTATGGACAGGTCATGGACAAGGCCTGTATCTGGGTGCGGCCTTTGGGCAATAGGCAGCTGGGCATGGCTAGCATTAGGCAATGGCTAGCGGACTGATCCTCTGATCAGGGGTAAAGTGGTGACACCTTCGTATAGAAGGTTCACAGTTACTTGATCGAGCTCTGATTGAGAGAAGATCGAGATCAAGGTTTAGACATTGGAAACACCGGTTTCGTGATGCTGGCACGGGCGCTGACAGCGAAGACTTTGAATTCCACGTAAGATTGCATAGATCAAAGTTAAAGTTACATGGGTGGTGATTCTAGCTATTTATACTAAGCCCCTTTAGGGCTGGTTAGAGATAGAATCTCTGCTCTAAAGTCTAAAAGGAAATAACACGTCGCATCGCATATGATGCAAAAGGAAAGACGTGTCATGTCGCGTACGATATAAAAGGTTGAGATGCATCGCATAAAATATAAAAGGAAAGACATGTCATGTGAGTTATAAAAGGAAAGACATGTTGCATAATATGAAATAGAATGCTGCGGGCGCAGCTCAACTAAATAAGGGAAATGAACTGAGGCCGGTGAGTCATGATGGAAGGGTTACGAGTCATATACGAGAGAATATGACTTAGGAGTAAAAGGTCTGCAGTAGAAAGAAGGAGTCCAAGAGGCGATTAGGGCTAGAACAACGAGGAGTCTAGGATGCCTTCCCACACCTCCTGTGGGATGTCCAGGTCTGGGAGGATATCGTCCCAGAGAAAATCGGATATCGGAGCAGATACTGATAGATCTGGAGATGCCATAGGCAAAAGGAAAATAGTACCCCCTAGGACACTTGTAACAGACATCTCCCACTGGTCCAGCGTTGCATGGAGGTGGATGGTCATTATCGTCATCATGTTCTGGTAGGCGGAGATGCTCTGAAATCAGGCCCTCCCACTGTCCCTCAACAGTGGGGCCGTTCCATGGAGCAGATTTGGCCTTGGAGATTGTTCTGGACTCATCGAAAATGACATGGCAGCTGGAAATGATGGTCCGGCATTCAATGTCAAGGAGTTTGTAGGCTTGTTGCCCATAGGTGTACCCTAGCATGATGCATTTTCTTCCATGTGGTTGGAATTTCCCCCCTGTTGCTCCTTTGGCATGTAGGCATAGGCAGGACACCCAAAGGGGTGGAAGAGAGTTGGATCAACCTGACGGTTGAAGAAAATTTGGTAGGGGACTTTTTCTTGTAGTCTGGAAGTTGGACTTCATGTGGAGATGTAAGTGATGGTGGACATGGCGTCTGCCCAGAATGACTTTGGGAGTCTGGACTCCTCTAGCATTGTGTTGGCTAATGTGGCCAGTGTCTGATTCATGCATTCCACTAGACTGTTCTGTTCTGGGGTGTATGGGGCAGAGGTTTCGAGGAGTGTACCATCAGCTCGGAGTTGATTTTGGAAAGCCTTGTTGGTATACTCTGTTCCTCCATCGCTCCGGATGAACTTTGTGTAGAGTTCCAAGAAATCCTCCTGTCCTACTTCTGTTCAGAGCAGGGTTTGGACATCGGTCTTCCATTGGTTGTAGATCTGTAGGGCTTCATTTTTGTGTTTCATGAAGTAGATCCAAGGGAAACAGCTGAAATTGTCAATGATGATTATCCAGAATCTATAGCCTTCACACGATCTCAGAGTTATGGGACCTCTGACGTCCATGTGTACTATCTCCAGGGGGCAAGTGCTCCGAGGCTCATCTCGAACTCCGAATGGCAGTTGTTTCATCTTTCTGAGTGTACATGCTTTGCAGAATGCAGGCATTCTGGTAAGGGTGTTGATGCCTCGGAGTTGGTCGGACCTAACCATGTGTTGTATCTGGTCAATGGACATATGTCCCATCCATCTGTGGAGGAGGTTTATATTGACAGACGCATGGGCTGCCTCCTTCTGGTCCTTCAGAGTGACTCTTGCATGGTATAGGCCATCTACATGATCAGCAATTAAGATGGTGTTGTTGTTCTTTCAGACATAGCACATGTTTGACTTGGCTGGAAAGACAGTGGAAAGACTGGTGGAGGCAAGTTGGTTTACTGAGATGAGCGAAATCTGGAACTCCAGGATTAATAGGACATTTGATAAAACAATTTTGAAGGTGTTCTTGGATACTTGTGATAGGAGTGGCACTGTTCCGATTCCAACAGCATGTGCCACGGAGTTGTCTCCAAGGGTCACCGGACGTGGAGGATGGAGTGGTTGGTATGTTTGGAACCAGGATCAGTGTGGGACCATGTGCGATGTCGCTCCAGAGTCTATGATCAGTGTGTTCCTTTCATTTTTGCTTTGTTCGGACAATGAATAGGTGTGAATGCATTGGATTAAGGATTTGAATACATTTTCACAAACTACATTTGCCGAGTCTGGAGGATCCAGAGTTCCCTCCACTGTATTCACCCTCTCCTTTCCTTTCTCTGGCTTCCTGAATCCCCCCTTTCGTAACTCTGCGACCCATTTCTTGTAGGAATGGCAGTTGTTGGAGTTGTGTGTGGTGGAAAGGTGGTGTTCACACCAGGTGGAGGCATTCAGAGGTCGGGTGGAGGACTTGGGAGTTCCAGAAGCTTTCATAGCAGACTCTGAATGTCTGGAAGGGTGTAGGCGAGCATCTTCGGTGATGATTCAGGTTTCTACTGCATCAAAGGTGAGCTTGCTGTCTTCCATGGTATTGATGAGCGACGACTTGAATAACTTCCATTCTGGAGTTTTCAGGAGGATGAAAACCATGACCTTGGGGTCGACAGCAAATTTCATGCCAGCAAGTTGTGACTCAGAGGTTCAGAGCGATGCAATGTGTTCCAAAACGTTGGAGTTTCCATTCCAGCTTACATTGAATAGCTGTTGGAAAATGTGAAAGGTGGAGGATACACTTGGAGCATTGAGGAGTGTGACTAGTTTGTCCCACAGTTCCTTTGTGGAGGCACAAGACTCCATCTTGAGTAGGAGGGCATTGGAGATGTGCTCCTGAATGATGCCATGGGCTTTTTCATCGTGTTCCTGCCAGTTGTGGACATTCGAAGCAGTGACTCCGGTTGTTCCAAGGGTAGGTGCAATGTCTGTTCCGGAAACAACTCTGAAAACCTTGCTGCTATGGAGTTTCCAGATGGTCTTGACCTTTCATAGTGGGAAGGTTTCAGGTCCAGTTAGAATTTCATCACTTCGGATAGTATCCAATGTCATGCCGGATGACAGGACAGGGTGGAGTGACAGGAGGAGATTTGTTTTCTGATGGGTGGCGTTAGGTAGCCAGTAGTCAGAGTTCACTTAGGAGCGAAGGGTGTGCTGAGGGATGCACGAGTGGATGAGTTGTTTCTTTTGTTGGCATGAGCAGGGCTCATAACCTATTAAAATCTGGAGGTCTGAAGATCCGGAGTTCAGCAGAGTAAGTCTGGTCCTGTAAGTACCAGAACTTAGCTGTTGCCTAAGGGTGAGAACAACTGATAATTACCTGTAAGTACCAGAACTATGATACCTTACATTAGTCTCAGAGTAGTTAATGTAGAGTAAGCAACTCACCTCAGCTGTTGCCTAAGGGCAAGAACAACTGAGGTGTGTGGAGAAGAAATGGACTATATATATACTATTTGTTTAAGGCACACTCATACCTCAATAAGTGTCAGGGAGGAAGGAAAAAGGGAAAAGTATAGTAATGGTTGCAGGAGCCATTGCCGAGTGGCAACTCCGTACCATAAGAGTAGGTGCCACTCTGGAGTTCCAAGTCCTAACTCCAAGTGATCTCAAACCTATCCGGTCCCCCAAAGGGACCAGACCACAGGAATTTCTTCCAGAGTAAATGATATTTTGTCAAGGTTCTTGCCAATCACTCGAGCTTCCACTGGCCCTTGGCACACTTGAAAAGTGGGAATGAACATTCAATGAAAGAGTGAAATGATTGTCAGCCTGGTAGCCAGTTGCATCCAACTCACCCCAAACTTGCAGTGCACATTTCATGTTGACAAGTTCTGACCATCTGGAGTGCATACAAGCGCGGATGCTTGTTAGTTGCTCAGTGGACACAGATGCACCATTCTCTTCTTCAAGATAAGGCTCTTTGCCATGATGTGCTAGCTGTACAGCCTGTGCTTCAGGCAAGTCAAGCCAGGTCTCGTAGTCATGGCGTGCAAACTTTCTCTTACCAATGCAGGACTGGTTCTCAGGATCTCCTCAAGCACAGTGGGATAGCAGTTTTTCAATAGCAGCTCAACGTGCACTTCTAGAGAGGCTCGGCTCTCTATCACCAACACCACTAGGGCCTGCTCCTTCTTTATGTGTAGCAGAAAGTAGATCTTGTGCAGCCTCTAGCGATAAGTTCTTGATCACCATGATTCTTTATCGTTCCTCCTCAGTGGCTTGTCCCCAGTGCCGATAGAAAGTAGCCTTTGATGCTTGGAGAGTTGGACGGCCACTACAGTGCTTGAGGCACATACAAATCCACGATCTATTTGTAGGATTGGATGAGGGAGACAGTGCTTGATTGAGATCCATCGCAGAGTTTGTTATAGTGCACAATATGTGCAGCACGTGAGTGCATGCGATGTAGGTGTTGTTACAAGTGTCCTAGGAGGGGATATTTTTCTCTCGCCTATGAGCTCACCCGACCTCTCCATATCTGCGCCAGTACCCAATGCCCTTTGGGAGGACATCCTTCCCGACCTAGACATACCTTCCGAGGTATGGGACGAGTTCTTCAACACTGCTCTCTTCGAAGGCTAGCTTCTCTTGGACGCCTTTCTTCTGTAACTGCGGACCTTTTACTCCCAAGTCATATTCTCTCATATATGACTTGTGTTCCTATCATCATGACTCATCGGCCTCAGTTCATTTCCTTTAGACTTATTAGTCAAGCTGCGCCCGCAGTATCACATTTCATATTTCTTCAAAACGCGTCTTTCTTCTTTTGGTACGCGATGCATCTTTCCTTTTATATCTTACGCAACGCGTCTCACATCTTTCCTTATTTATCTTATGCGACGCGACGCGTCTTTCCATTTACCTTTTATATCTGACACGACGCGACGCGTCATTACCTTTTATATTTTAGAGCAGAGATTCTATCTTTAGCCGGCCCTAAAGGGGCATAGTATAAATAGCTAGAATCACCGCCCATGTAACTCTAACTTTGATCTACGCAATCTTACGTAGGAGTCGAAGTCTTCACTGTCAGCGCCTGTGTCAGCATCAAGAAACCGGTGTTTCATCAACTGTCAAATCTAGATCTCGAACGTCTGTCAATCAGAGTTCGATCTAGGCACTGTGAACCTTCTATAGGGAGGTGTCACCACTTTCATCCCTGATCAGAGGATCAGCACCTGCTAGCGATTGTCCAAGCTAGTAGAGACCTAGTTGCCTATTGCCCAGAGGCTGCGCCCAGATACAGGCCTTGCCCATGACCTGTCCATAGCCGACTCTTCCTCATGTGCCTGGAAGGAGCCCACTCTTTATCTTGTGATCAGCATACCAGCTGAGGTCGCCACAACTGTTGCACACTGCCCGCCGATCTGAGGATCTGCTTGCTAGACCAGAGGGTCGCCCATGTCTTCAGAGGAAGACTTGCCTCGTAGCGAAGATCTCAGTCTTCTGTGTACGCGTCATTTGTTACCGGTCATAACAAAAGATCAAAGTTATTTCTACCTGCGGAGCTGCCACGCCCCAGGTCCAATCCTTGACAACTGTTGACTGCCAGAGGGTAGTCTAGAAGCCGCCGCAACGAGATGTATAAATTTACAGAGCCTACTTGGAGAACCGTCTGACGAGGAGAATCAAAAAGGACCACCGACAACCTTTGCAGCCATACCATCAACCTCTTCCTCTTCCAGAAGGATCGGAGGAACATCTCAGAGTACTCCATCTCTCTCCCCTTCCATCGTTCGAACAACTTCAGGTCAACCTTCCCGAAGTCAGACCCCATTGGCAGGACCT
>QFEF01001202.1:0-23667 GCA_003316035.1 Neoboletus subvelutipes
CTTATCTTATCTTATCAGATATGATTAGATCGATTCTAATCTCTATACTGAAGATAGTTCCCTTCAGCTGGCTTGGCCATAAACGCTACTCATCACATGACCTAGTGTCACATGACTCCCTCATCACGTGACCTAGTGTCACATGACTCCCTCATCACGTGATTCGATATCACATGATACATCCCACAGTCTCGTGACTGGTATCACCTGACTCTAAACCCTAGATGTGATGACATCTCGATCATCAATCTTATACGCCATGATGCAAGACATCTACAACACATGTTGTACTCGTGTTAGACACACCCCCGTCCTCATGTTGTTTCCTCTTCATCTCCGTGCTGTGCACTTATTATTATTTAGTCACACACATGCCTAGTGCATGTTATTCATTTCCGTTCCTCATGTCTGGCACATGTTTAACTTCTCTTCCATTTCAGAAGCAGTGCTTCTAACACACTCCTTCAGCATGTTTGATACACGCTTTATCCTCATGCTCGATGCATGTTTCCCTCATGTATTTAATTACCGTCTCTACATTGGTAGATCTGTAGTACACATGTACATACATAGAGATGATATATAAGACCGAGAGCCTAGTACTGGCATCCCCAGTCTAGTTCTCTTGGATAATCCCTAACAACAAGAGTTCCACTCAGTGAGGTCTCTGTACCTCAAAGATCACTATAACCTTGAGTCTTGGAACTTGTCACTCCTCGCTCACTCCTCTTCTACAAATAGTCATAGTATTCAGCTCGGCGTCCCCAAGACGATTATAGATAGTTGTTGGGTCGTTTCAGTGGGGATGTGGCTTGCAGAGGACACATTGTACTTCCTGAAGAATGGGCAGGGCTTGCAGGACACAGAATAGGGGAGGTGGGGCATGGAGAAGCAGGGTGAGGTGAGCCAGGGATCATTGTGGAAGCAGGTGGTGACGCGTTCATGCCTGAACCATGGTCTGATGCAGCTGGAGGTGGAGGCGGTAGTGCAAATGCCAGCACCATTCCACCCACATCTGTGGAACATGCTGATCCACTTACCTGCCTCCACACTCCCTCGACCATGCGGCCCATTGCACTATATCCAATTTGCAGATTTTTTACCTCCTCTCGAAGGGCATTGTGCTCATCCTGCAGGGACTTCAGCTGTGTCTGCATTTGGTGGTTGACTTGGGCCCACTGCGTGATTGTGTTGATCGCTTCTTGGTACTCCTTCCTGGCCTGCTCCATGGTCCCCTGCAGCTCATGTAGCTCTTTCCTCACGGCATCAAATTCTGCATGAGAAACGAGAGGTGCCCCAGTAAGGGAATATGCGCGCCCTGGAGTGGGTGCTGTCAGCTGTGAGGGTCCAGGGGTGCATGCAGGTGGAATGGGCCATGCATGTGATGAACCAGATGGTGCGTGAGGGGTCTGGCTACACTGAGAAGCACCAGCAACGGGTGGGGAAAGTGAACGTTGAGGCCGGGTTTCAGTGGCCTTGAGGACTGGGTGGGATTTTTTGATGACTGAGATACTCATTGTTAGTTACATTAATCAGAGACAAGTGTAACTTACCGTTCTCATCATTTGGAACTGCCTTTGGAGCTGGCGGACGTGACTGATGGTGGACCCTTGTTTTCACTGGTGGAGGGGAGGAAGATGCTGGTCTTGAGGTGGATGGCGATACACTCATGACCTTTGAGGGGCCCCGGGTTCTTGAAGGCGCACGGGAGCGGCCATGCACCACTGAACACCCCCGTTTGTTTCCAGCATGGCTGCATCGTCGCTTACTCATCTTGCAAAGTCGACATGCGGCCCCTTTGCCTGACCAATAGCAATCAAGGTTCTTCTCCTGACACTCGCTGCATGGCTCCACATACTTCCCCTCTACATCTTCGTCATCCTCCTGGGGCTTAGTTACTGTAGGTGGAGATGACGACACCCTTGTTGCACGTCGAACTGATGTGGGGCAGGTGGGACGATTACACGGCTCATGTGTGACATTGATGCACCTTCTTTGCCTCATGCAGCTGCATTCAATATCATCCCTGGAGCCCTCTTCATCATCGTCATTCTTTGCCTTCTTCTTCCCCTCCACTTTCTCCCGTCACCGTGCTTCCTCTTTCGAGATGTCTTTGTCCACCTCCATGCCCTCAACACCCTGCTCTCTTTCTGACTTCTCCTCTGCTTTCTCTTCCGCTTTCTGTTTACCCAACACAGACTGTGACGACTCAACTTGCATTTCCATTTCACCATCCTTGATAACACATGGCCACCACTCATGCTGCTCTAGATCTGTGTCTGTGGCCTTGCAAATGCGCTCCCAATTGGGCCACCCATTGCTGTCCGTTGGCCAGAACTGTTGGAATGTGATGAGGAGCTGCGGAATGTGACTTGCATGCAGGATCAACTTTGCTACTTCCATCTGATATATATTAGTCATTAGTTTCTTCATAAATACCTAGCCTAACTCACCATTTGTGCTGAGATTGTCTTTACCGCAGCGTCCCACTTGTGCAGGCCTGCAGTGACATCATTTCGGAGGACATTTTCGATGACTTTCTTGGCAGCTTCGAGAGATGCGTTTGCATTGTTTGCAGTCATGCTGGAATGCTATGGATGGATGGGGCATGTTTTGAAAGTGCAAGGATGTGGTGGATGTGGAGTGGCGGGAAATCAGAGTTGAACTTGAACAAAGGTCAAATTCCCATGGTCATGGTGCATTATGTGTCATAGGTGATCTTGGACGAAATCTAGGCTTATTCACCTTGCATTTTCCTTATCACTTCTATCTATCTCTCTTCACGTCGCCTCTCACCTGTCCACTCATTTTTCATCATGGCATCACAAAGTTGCCGTGTCTGTTTTGCACAAGACAGTAAGTGTGCATTTTTATCCTGCGCTTCCAGTACTCATTCGGATGAAGCAGAAATGTTTATCCTGGACACACCTTCTCATAGCTCTGACACACCACTTTCAGAGTTAACATTTGAACCTCCCCCTCAGCGGCCCAGGGCTAAGGATCCCACGGAACTCCATTCCGTCCTGCAAAATGTCAAGTCTTCATTTCCACCACTCTTGGAACTCCAGTTTCCTTCCTTCGCTCGCACTGTCCAGCAAAATCTGGAGGCATTGCTACCACTCTTGGAACTCCAATTTCCTTCCCCCACTCGTACTGTCCAGCAAAATCTGAAGGCATTGCTACCACTCTCAGAACTCCAGTTTCCTTTCCCTGCTCCTCCTGTCCTGCAAAATCCACAGTCATCGCTGCCACTCTCACAATTTCAGATTCCTTCACCCCCTGGCAAGGGTGCTGAAGTTGAGCAGCCATCGGTTGATCTTCAGTTGCGCACACCCTCTCTCTTGACACTTAAATTCCCTTTGAACCCTCCCCCAAAATCAAGTCAAAAAGAAACCTCATCAAAGACCGCTGATCATCCAAGAAAGGCAAGCCTGCCACCCCTCCTGTCCCAACTAAAATTCCCCCTTCCACCCTCTGAGCACAAAGGGGTGACTGGTGATACTTCCCAGAATGTCCGCAACAAAATGGACCAAGCACTTCCAGCTCTGGCAGCCCTCGAGTTTCCACAGCCCCCCTTGAAGCAAATGAAGAATTTGACAGATCTCCCAACTGTGGAAGAAACAATGGACGCAAGTATCATCCCACTTGCACAGCTAAAATTCCCTGCACCACCCACGAAGCATCCACACCTTAGCCCTCAAGGAAGAACATCCACCCACACAGGAACAATTTCTAGTGATGAGGTTATGGAGGTGGAGGTGACAGGTGAGTATCTATGTTGTCTCACTCCACAGTGTTATACTGATCAACCATTCCCAGATAAAGGACAAAGGACAAATTCCAGGCGATGAGGACATGGACCAGGAGGTACCAGGTGAGTACCGAGATTGTGTCACTCATGCTGATCCACCATTCATTTACAGAAAATGCAAAGGGGAGCCATTCTAATCCCACCCCTTCATACTTCTTTCGGCCACTTAGACAAGAGTTTTCAAAAGAGGTTCTTGCCTGGTGTGATCCTGATTGTTGTGCGGAGGCAGTGGATGAGTTGAGGCAATCATTGGAGAGATTCAGTAAGTACCACTCATTCGCCATTTACCTTCCCAAACACACAATATCTCATGCACTGTTCCTTGCTTTAAAGGTCTGGAAACACTGGAGGTTGAACATGATCGATTGCGGAGGGGAGGAATTAACATTCTGGAGGGGATTACCTCAGGTCAGTGATCTGCCTTGACCGTAGACATAAATTTTTATGCTGCACAGATGTATTGGCGGAGCAGATGGTAATCCAAAAAATGATGGAAGTGAGGGAATCACTGCCACTGCACCTACAGTATGATCGTGTTATCACTGATGCAATCAATGGATATTGGGACGATTTTGTCAGGCTTGCGGTGAAGCGGAAAGTGGTGAGAGAGGAGATTCTAAAGGTCAGCGAATCACTGGTGCAGATCCAGAGGCAACGAGAGCGATGCAATATCCATTGGGAAAGCGGGTAGAGTTTACATGTAGGTACTGTATGCTAGAATCGTTACAGGGAGCTCCTTAGGATGTCTCGCCAGTGGTGCCTACTAAAGCTGATGAAGTGGAGTGGGTTTGGACATCACAAGAAGTCCCCAGATCAGGGGGAGCTAGTTCTCTTCTGCCCAGCATGTCCCCAGCCAGGGGTCAATTTATTCCCAGCTGCAGAGGATGACCTCTCACAGTGTGTCCTTTTCCACTAAGGACTTGTGTGTTCCACTGACCTGTAATGATAGCTGGAAGTATACTCATGGGTTCATTATGGACAGAAACTTCAAGGCAGAGCATTTGAGAGATCGGAAGGCTGATGACCAAGTCTGGCTGATGGATGGCCATGGGTTCATGGTGAGCCAGGTGAAATATAAGCACTATCTATCTGCTACACCCTCCCTGCTTGAGGTGCGTTCTCCCCTGTCTCTTGTTTAAGCAGTGGATATTTACTCTACCATGTGACAAAGCGATCGTCCTGCAATAACCATCATGCAGTGAACCAGGCCAATGCTAGCCACGGAAATTTGGATGCCTCTGGAATAGGAGCGACAGCTTGTGTGTGGCATGGATGCTTTGTGCCTCATTCTGTTGTTGATTTTCAAAAGGGGGAACGGCTAGTCATTTCCATATGGTCATGTAAGGTGTTGACATTTCTGCAGTCAAGTGAATATGGATTATTCCTTAACAAATGTGCTCAGCTACAACATGACGGGACTCTGCCGCATATGCTTATTTTACAACATCAATTGCTCATATATGCGAAAGTTGTATCAGCGGATTAAGAGCAATGATTTGGTAGATCTCCCTGCTGATATGGAGATCATCCCAGAAATTGGAATATGACACGTCCATGGTCATCAACCACAGTGCTTTCCTAGATATGCCCCACTTTTTATCCCTGGTGTGGGTTGGATTGATGGGGAAATCATAGAAACACTCTGGTCTATCCTTAACATAATCTCCGCATCCACCTGCACGATGTCTGCTCCACATCGCCAAGAGCTGCTCAACTTTCAAATAAATGACTATAATTTCATGAAGATGATCCGCATGGGTTAGTGCAGCATACTCATGCCCATTAATCGCACTGCTCACTCATTATCCCAGGTAAACATTTGAGCTCAAAGTTGCAAGCAGCACGGACAGCACTGAACTCTGCTCTTGCCATGTTCCAGAAGCTTGATGAAGCAGTCCCTGCTGAATGTAAAGAGCGATGGGCAGATGAGGAGCATCAAGCATTGAATAAATGGGTAGATGATCCCTCTGCAATGGATATATTTCAAGTCAAAATGAACAAAGGTATGTTACTTTTGCTAGGTATTGATGGCTGACTAGAAGAAGGATTAATCAACCAGCACCAACTGTGTGGACCATTGAATTGGACCTGCTGTCTCAACACAAACCTGGGCCTGGGGCTTTGCATGGTGCAGCCACCTGGTTATCCTGTGGCCTTCGAATTGAGGAAGCTGGCATTATTCTGACAAGTGACAGAAAGACAGCAGGAGCCCATCCCATGGAATGTTGCCGATTAGCTCTGGCCCACAGAGCAGAGCGTCTCTCTGCAGACATCCAAACGTTTCTCCTAGAGGCCCCCACATTCCTTGGTGACAGCATTGTTGATGTGGACGATGGAAACTATAACTCAGTCAGTGAGCCTGAGGAGGAGGATGGCAAGATTGAGGATTTGAAAATTCCACCCATACCCTCCTTGATCCTTCCGCTTCCATCAAGCTTGGGTGAAACCACATGCAAGACATACAGCATTGCGGAGCTTGCGGATCAGGAGCTTTTGTTATGCACTGGCCAAGCAAATGATGCTCTGCATGCAATCCATCTGGCATTGGCTGATAAGGCCATCCTCTTCCGAAATGATGTTCACCATGCAGAAGGTCAAGCTGCCAACACTAGAGCATGGAGCAAGATCAAGTCTGTCGATGCCACACTCAGGAAACATGCTGCCATATACAAAAGATGTCACATTGCAATGATTTCCCTTCATGCGGATAATGATATTATGGAAAGGTATCAGGAACTCAGCGATGCGGATTTAAGAGTGACTGCAAGCATTCTGAGTCCAAACAGAAGCGGGCATTGCAATGCGAATCTTGCATGGTTTTGGATCATGGATATACCCAGAGATATGAATGCGGATCACTGGATGTCAGAATGTAAGCCACATCTTGTCTCTGCCATGTACATTCCTCTTATTGATAGTTCAGTTTATCGGGTGAACTGGCTGCAGGCAAAGGCTGCAAACGACTGTTGGGTGGAGGAAGTGGAACTCACAACCTGCGAATTCTGATGGACGATGAAATTCTTTCAAGTGAAATCTAATGGTTGGGTGGAATTGCAGAAGGTTAGTTTGGAAAGCGGGCAGACAGGACATGCTTGTTACTCCGCACAACAGGTGAGACTATATCGTAGGTTGCGGGATCAATGTCAAAAACTGATGGAAAGTGCCACTCAGCTGGAAAGCCTCCCAAAGTAGTGTGGCGGATAGAATGTTCCCCTTGCCTCGCAAAGCATCTTGGTGCAGCCTATTATTAAATACAACACACATGTAACTCCACAAGTACCTCGGGCTACCAGGCAATATGCATTCTGCAAAGTAGTGTATTTGACTGCTGTCAAACCCTTGTTTGTGAACATAAATTGGGCACAGATCAACATAGCGTAGGAATTAGGGCTTTTCCGGTCCAAGTGTGGCCGTAGAGCTGTAAACCCTACATAGGAGACAATCCTAAAATGGAATTGTGGCATCACCGGCTGTGCAAAATTCCCTTTACACCACATCCACAAACATCTCAATGCCTCAGATCAATGTTCACTCATGTTCAATTCCAACCACAGCCAACAATGTCCTGCAGTGTTGCAACTGTCTTTGAACCTCAACTCTCCAGATCCACAGTGCAAATGGTAATGTACTATGCTGCTTGTCGCATCAATGCTGCCACACTTTACTTGCTGTCTTTGGAAGAGACATCATGGCCCAAGAAGTGGTGGAAGAATATGTGCATGGAGTTTGTGCGTAATGGGTCACTCACGCTCTGGACTACAACTAATAATACAGCAATAAATAGCATCTGTATGAAGCATCACAGTCATGGTACTCCACCCACTCCACCACTCCCATTAGTCCGCCTGCCACATATGCCACATATTTGACTTGCACAGTGGATGCGGACCAGCACCATGCATTTGCTCAAGGGATCCGCAAGCTGAAACCTGGAGATTTCCAGTTGATCACCACAATTCCAACATTTCTTCTGGGCTGGAACGAATCTCTCAATACAAAGTTTGAGCAGGCATGGTGGAGGGGGGTGGAGGTTGATTGGACTGTTGAAATCCACTCCCAGGAAAAGGGGAATGCCTATTTCCAAGTATGTGGTCATATGAGTACACCTTGCATATAATTTCTGAAGATCCACACAGGGCCTATGGGGAAATGAGTCTCCCATCGATCGAAAGGTGAATCTGGAGTTAGATGAAGAGGAGACCAAGGTGCTTGCACGATTGGCCACGCTGATGTCAGCAGAGTTTGACCTCTCGTTGTGCCTGCAGCATTGCTCTATTCATATGAGAGAGCTCTCCAGGGTGGTGGGTATCAAAAACATTCAATTTAACCCCAACAATTAGTATAGTAACATGCATTGTATACTTTTCCCAGTGCAAGTTCGAATACATGTAATCCATACTCCCTTGCCACATGAATTCTACATGCACTCACTTTGGACTTCATGCTTTCTTGTCTTCAAATGCGGGTCCCTATATGTTTCACCGATGAACTCCACAAGGTGGATCAACCAATTCAAGCCATCACATGGTGTAGCGGAATTCACAGTCACATTTGGGATTGGCAGTCAGGGCTATCGTCATACGTTCCAAAGCTTTGCATAACCACAATTTGCAATATTGAAACTGGAATGCACCTTCTGCCACATATACCAGGCAATGCAAGCCCTCTCTCCTGCAACATCCCCCGCTCTATGAACTAGCAACCAACCAGAGAATGCGATGATGGTCCCAGGTTCATATCACAGCCTCAGGCGCTGACGTGGGAATACCATATCCAACCCGTGGTAATGTCCAACTGTCAGTAATTGATTGAACCATTCCACCTTTCCATTCATGTCCACATGGTATGGGCTGCACCAATTGACCATAATTGAGACCGTGTTGTAGACTGATGGCCAAATCTGCAGAACCTCTAACATCTCCTGGTTTTGCTCCGCAGATGCAGTCTCCCAGAGCCCAATCATCGCCTCTCGACCTGAGGCATAAAGCTTCGGATGCATGATGCTCATTGTTGCAGAGAGCAATGCATGGGCGGCCTGCATGTCCACCAACCATTCCCAGCATTCACCACCACTCTGGCGCTCTGTCAGAGTGGCAGACATTTGTATCTTACTGTTCTCATGCTGAATAGAATGATTCAAATGTGTCCCCTTGGCAGGACAATGCGGATGCATGTTCCACCCCTGTTGATACCACCCTGGAGAAATATTTACGGTTCCCTGCAATTCCGCATCCACATGGAAGTAAGCTATGTTTGTCTGCCATGGCTCCACACTAGGAGATGCTGTGATACTTGATTGAAGAGTATGCTGCAAACGTTGAGTGTGTTCCCAAATCCGCTCCTTGCAAAGGTATCAGGTGAAATGCAGTTTAAAGGTGCAGAATATACCTGGTTGGCATGGCTCAGTAGGTTGGGCAGATACCATGCGATTATATTGTCTTCTTCATCTACCAGGATTCCCAGCATTTTGAGGAGAGAATACACTTCAGATGGATCCTGACCTGTGTTGCAGATTTCCCACCCAAGGTTATCAATGAATCTGCAGCCAAACCATGCTTCTGACAATGTGTTGAAGCCCTGTAGCAGGTCTGAAGATGGCCTACATAAGCTTTGCAGATGGCCTGCGCTTCTAGATAGAACATACAAGGATTCTTCTGTGCCTCTACCAGCATACCGACAATGCGGTCTGCCTCTGCAACAACCGCTAGGGGGATCTGTAGGTTAGATATTACAACATCCAGGGAATCTGATGCATGAACCAGGGTGTGGTACTGCTGTTTCATGTAATCTGCGATAATATCCACCAATGCAATGGGAGACCCAGCAGGGCACTCAACAGAAGGAGGGAATGAGGCCATTACTGGAGAAGGCCTCTTCTGCCCGACTCCCACAATAATATACATCTTCGGGTGTTGTCGTGATGACCAGTGCTCACAACCCCCCTAATCCATTATACTACTTCCACACTATTCCTGATACACCCGGACTTGGTTGAATTACAGGCTATGTCAATTATGGGTAGATACATAATATATGCCGAATTTCGTGATCCAATAACTCTAATCCACCTCCGCTTGCTTCTTCATTGCAATGCATGGCGGATGGCCTGTTTGGAGTGTGGATGGTCATGCAGGAAATTTGGTAGGGTTTGCAGGGAGGATGGCGGTTGCTGTTGGGGCTATGAGCTCGCTGTGACTGGATGGTAATTCCAAGTTACACACCTAATTCAACCAGCTGTCCACTATGTGGGCTATTCCATTATGGGCAGTCTGCACAATGTCAATTTCTTCCTTCAAAGGCGACCCTTCGGTCACCAATGTAGTCAAATCCGCTTGCATCTGTTCTGGTGCTTTTGCTAATTTCCTGATGACATCGAGTACTTGTTGATGTTGGACCATCAACTCATTGTTTGCAACCCACAGGCTGTCCAGCTCTGCTCGAACAACCTCAAATTCTGCTGGAAAAGGAAGATTCTCCATTGGTGATGGGGAGTGCGCGTGGGGGGGCCAGGCCGAGGCTCTCAACACATGCGATGTGATGAGAACTATTGGGACTAATTGAGGCCATATCAGCCATCCACATCATTGTCTGATTTGTGACATACCTTTTTTAAGTACTGGAGGGGCACACGGAGCAGTTGATGGGGGCAATATACTATCGTCACCCATCACACCTTGAGATGGGACTTTTGAAGAGGATGCCCTGTGACTGGTGAATGGCAGAGAGGGAGATCTGCTTTGGGGGGTGGAGAGCAGAATATTGGCATTGTGGGAGGGTCCAGGATCACATGAAGGAGTGGGGGCCAATGGTTGCGACCCCTGTGTTGCTACATTCTCACATTTTCACCTGCTTTTCTTGCAGGCTCAACAAGCATGGCTGCTCTTCGCACAATAGCAGAAGATGTTCCACTTCACACACTGGTGGCAGGGGATATCGTATGCCCAGTCAACGTCTGGCTTCTCAGACAGGAGCTTCGTGTCCACTGGAGGTGGACGACTTGCTCTCATTGCGCAAAGAGCTATGCTGGGCCTGAATGCAGCCTCAGTACGTTTTAGCTGTTGACTCCGCTCATGTTCCTCTTCGATGTGCCGGACATGTTCCCACTCAGCGTCTGTCTGCCTCTGTGTCGAAAATGCCTTTGCACTCCATTCTTGTTCAATCTCCTCCACCTTTATGATAATGTTGGAATCCATCTCCGCACTTTCCTCTGCTATCCTATTCCCGCACACTGATTGGGACGACTCACCCTGTGCTTCCTCCACAGACCCCTCCACACCAATGTGTGCCCACCATGGATGGTCCCACAGAACTGTGGGATCCTGCAAACAGATCTGATGCCAATCTGGCCACTCCCTGTTCACATTGATCCAAAACCGCTCCACTGCAATAAGCAGAGGCGGAATGTGTGTAGCATGGTCGATGACATGGTGTACATGTTCCTAGATATATACTACAATCACAGCATATTGAAATCGATTGTTCCACATACCATTTCCTGTGTAATCCTCTGCACCACAATATCCCACCTATCTGTACTCATAGTGACATCGGTGCGCAGGATGGCTTCGATAACATTCTGAGAGAGTATGAGGGTGGCATTGGCAGTGTTGGCATTCATAAGTGCAAATTGAGTGTAGGTGTAGGAGATGTGGAAGTGGAAGGCAGTGATGGATATTTAACTAGATAGTGATCCATGGATTAAGCAAACACAAGATTTTCCCACAGTCACAGGATTATGTAGTGCAGTTGTCCCATAAATATGTCAGGGAGTTGTGGGCTCATCGGTGCGGATTCAGAAGAAAATGGAGCATGGCACATTGCATTGCTGGAATGCATAGATATCACATAGTTTTATGCAGATGGAAGTGGAGCCACAAGGTGGTGGGTCATCTCTGCTGGAAGTATGTAACTGGTTAGATAATAAGCACATTCCCGCATGCTCAGCAGCCCCGCTCGCATGGTGTAGCCCATGCTTGCTATTCATGTGCATGTCCATTGCATTATAGTATGCTCCTGCCTGTGATGCCCCAACAGGCCTGCTTGTATATAGCAAACTCACTGCATCCGTCCTTGTGGGTCCACACATGTGATTTAGTATGCATCCATGATGACTGTGCAGACCCGCCTGCATATATTCTGCAGCTTCCATTTGTCCATGTCTGGCCACGTATGTTATATAGCATGTATCACTTACACAGCTCCAGCTGTATATAATCCACAACCTCCATCTGTCTAAGTGGGCCCATGGGTGCAATGTAATCTGTCTCACCTGCATATCCTGTGCGGACCCACCTGTATATGTTCTGTGACCTGCAACGAAGAACCTTGTGGACTAAACCTTTGATCGCTGCAATATTGAAATGCTGGAGTTCTGAATATGATGGGAGTAACAAGATCATGGAAGTGGGTTGCATCTTCAAGAGATCAGAGTGAGCAGCTGAAAGTTGTGGGTGGTGAGGGAAGTACATTGGGCCCCCACAGACAATCTGCACATGCCCCTGTTTACATATTCCACCACCTCCATCTGTCAATTTGGGCCTGTGCATGTGATGCAGCCTGCATTCCCCATATGTCGTGTGCGGGCTGCTTTGGATATATTCTACCACCTCCATCGCTCTATGCGTGCCCACACATAGAATGTAGCTCATATCTGCGATGCCTTTGGGGACCTGCCGTATGTATTCCACAGCCTCCTTATGTGATGCAGCCACATCCCCTATGTACTTGCAGGTCTGCTTGTCTGCAATATACTCAAATCCATTCTTGTGGGCCCATCCGTGTGATGTACCCCACCTCCATAATGCTTTTGCAGGCCCGCACGTGTGATGTAGCCTGTATCCCCTATCTATCTGTGGGCCTGCTCATCTATAGTACCCATGGCTCATGTCATCTCACGGGCCCGCTCGTATTTGCTACATTCATCCCATCCGTTCTTGCAGGCCCGTCTGTGTGATGTACCCCACCTCCATAATGCTTTTGCGGGCCCGCACGTGTGATGTAGCCTGTATCCCCTATGTATTTGCAGGCCTGCTCATCTATGGTATCCACGGTTCATTTCATCTCATGGGCCCACTCGTATTTGGTACATTCATCCCATTGGTTCCTGCAAGCCCATCTGTGTGATGTACCCCGCCTCCATAATGCTTTTGCGGGCCTGCACGTATGATGATGATCCACACATACCCCTGTGTACATATTCTGTCACCTCCATCTGTCTGCATGTGTCCACAAATGTGATGTCCACTGTCTCTCTGATGCCTGTGTGGACCCGCCTGTGTGGACCCACCTGTAAATATTCTGCAGCCTCCATATGTGATGTAGCCGCATCCCCTATGTGCTTGTGGGTCTGGATATACTCACCAAATCCGTTCTTGCGGGCCCATCTGCATGATGTACCCCACCTCCATAATGCTTTTGCAGGCCCTCACATGTGATGTAGCCTACATCCCTTATGCATGTGTGGGCCCGCCCATCTCATGGCTCATTGCATTTCACAGGCCTGCTCGTATGTGGTACATGTACCCCATTTGTTCTTGCGGGCTTAGCCGTGTGATGTACCTTACATCCATGATGTTTTTGTGGGCCTGCCCCTGTGATGTGACCTACATGCCCAATGTATGCACGGGCCCACTCGTCTATAGTACTGATGGCAGATTTCATGCCAGGAGCCTGCTCATATGTAGTGCACTCACCATATTTGTTCTTCCGGGCCTGTAAGTGTGATATTGCCTGCATGCATGATACATGTGTGGGCCCGCCCTGCAGGCCCCCCCATGCAATGCAGGCTTTCTCCACCCTGTCCTTGTGGGCCCACCTGTTGATTCCACACCTGATCCATACACCCCCGGAGGCCCACCCATCCAATGTAGGCTTTCTGTCCCATGCTGTTGTGGGCCCACTCATCCATAGGATGCTTAGTCTATACATTTCTGCAAACCTGCCTGTGTTGTTTTCCTATCCTTCAGCGGGCCCTCTCATGTATAGACACTTTTTTTGTGGACCAACCCTATTGAATTCCATTCATATCTCTCACTGACAGGCAGGCCCATCCGCTTATATGCAATATTCCTACAGTATATTGCCAGGCCTGCCACAGGGTGACCGTGTACATGGTGAGATTGTCAGGCCAGGGTGGCCGTGTGTATCGGAAAATGTGACTACATGGGCTCTGGGGATAACATTCCAATGGCGATGAGATGGGCTTCATGATTACACATTTCTCATCACCTTGGAAGACTTTTCCTTCAGCACTTTGCCATCATTCTGCTCTTCAGCAGGACGTTTGGGGGAGAGTCCAGGACCGAGATTGCAATTCCATGACTACCCCTAGCTTCAGCAAGCCCCTTGTAATGCTCTCGTGCATTCTTAATATCACTGTCTGACGTTCGATCCATGTCAGCTGGAATACTGTCACGCATGTTCTTCAAGCTTTCACAGAATCTTTCATGCATGATTTCTCCCATTTCCTGCTTCAGGTTCTCCCCCCCTGGGTCCTGCATCTTGACAAAGTAGGTGTGGGGGGTCTTCAATCCCTCAAGGAATCTGGGGCCTGATTGACGAAAGTAGGGGGAAATTTAATCAAGAAACAAGGTTTCAGGGATGGTGCACTTTGAACAGAAAACATCTAGGGGACCTAGGTTGTGCTGTCCTGCCTGTCCAGGAGTGGTCCAAATGGGTGGAGCATGCTTCTTAGGCTCTTCCTCACCCAATGGAAGGCAGGTAGTGACATTGATGATTTCCTCTAGTTCACACCACAATTGCTCCTGGAAAGTGTCCTGTCTCTGCAATGAAGATGCTGGTGATTGAAACAGCTCCTGTGCTGTATTAGGGGTAGGGAGGGGTGCATGAGTCTGTGGCAACTCAGATGGGATGGTGATAGTGGTCCAAGGTGATGCAATGTGAGCCAAGGAGCCCCTGACTTCCATAGTTGTAGCAGAGCTGTTGGAGATTCTGGAAATGTAAGAGATGCTAGACACATCAGATATGGAAGAGTTGGTGAGAATAGAAGAGCTGGTTGCTGCAGTGGTACTAGTGTTTGGAGACTGTGCAGGGTTCTTCTTTGAGCTGCTTTTCTCATCTTGCCAGCAGCAATGCATATAAAATGGCCCATTCATGTTGACACACACAACCCAAAGAACCCCAAAGAAGGATTCCAGGTCATGGTGAACATTGTGATCCAAAGCCATCATCTCTGGAGACAGGAAATTGGTAGCCATGTAAGGAAAAGTACCCTACATGGTTGAGTGAATTAGAATTTATGTGAATGTAAACATTCAGTAGTGCTCACTGTAATTCATTGTATTATTGGATTTCCTGCAAGGTCTGCTGCATATCCCCAATCCCCTAACATGCCTGGGCACTTGGGATATGCTCCTTCCCCCTGAGGCCAAGCAGGAACAACAGCTTTGGGGGAGGCATCTTTGACCTTATACATGAGGTTGGAGTCACTGATGTCACAATGTAGTATTTGCAGCATAAGGGCATTGAAGTGACCTGTCAAACAATCAGTAAAGTTAGTGACTGATGCAGCAGAGGACAGCTTACCTGCCAGTGCACCCAACAATCCATTCACTAACTCACATCTGCAAGAGAACCAAACAATCAAAGTCCCATAGGAGCAGTACAACACCCATATAAGCTCCCAAGTTTCTCCAAACAATGGTAGGGATGTAAAAACTGTGTGCTCATCCTATGGTTCCAATTTGTCATCCACCTTCCTTCTGTCTATTCATACTGGGACATTGAACCCCTCTCTAAGATATTCCTTGTGGTATCTTGTTGCATGGGAGGCTCATAATCATCTGGATAATAACCTGTTGCCCAAAGTGTAGGGTCAGGGCAAGGACAAGGGGCTAACAGTGTGTTACACTCATCATGTAGAATGATTGTTATGCCTGGCCAATGTTTCATGTAATTCCAAGTTAGTGTATCTTTGTCTGTGGGAGACATCAGACAGTCTGAGAAGATCTGGTATTTGTCATTCTTTCCAAATATGTGCTTTTGCAGGCCATGGAGGGTGGGAAAATGAGGAGCATGTTCAGCCATGAGTTTGGTGATATCAATGTCATTAGGAAGTTTGGTAGCACTATCAGGAAGGAATGTAGCCATCCAAGACATTTTGATGGGGTAGGTTTTCAGTGGGACTCCAAAGCATTCCCATACTTTGCAAAGGGGTACTTTGGTCCCTTTATCATGCATGTTAGTTGCTGTGTGAAGAAGCACTGCTCCCAACATCACCTTTGTAAACTTGCAGAAGCTTTTGCTTAGCTTGTACATATTGGATGGACCAGGAGCCATGGAAAAATCAAAGCCACACCATGCAGCAGAGGCTGTGCTGAGCTCTAATGTAGCCAATAGGAAGTGGATGGGGTCAGAATCAATGTCCATTGGCTCAGAGATGATGGTGGAGCTTCAAATAAAGGCAGCTAGTGTAAATTTTCTATCACAAAGGGATGAAGTGATGTAGAAATGGTGATTGAGCTGGCATGCAGAGACATAGCCAGAAATCTCAGTCAGCTGCTTCAGAGCCTCTTTTTGGGAGTTGGTAGAGAAGGACTCCTTCAGCTCACAGTAGGTCAAGATGTCTTTGAATGTAATGTTAGATTTGGACTCCACAAGAATAAGAATAATATCAGGCTTGCATAGGTTTTCAATAAGATAAAGGGAATGGTTGTGCCAGGAAGTGGTTATGGAGTTTGATTCAGCATTGGCCCAGTCACAGGCTACCTCCTGAATCTATTTCTTCCAGGTTTAACCATCACTTACAACACAATGATTTCTTTGGGTATCTTACCATTTGAAAGAATTGTGCTACTGCATCTTCAGGTGTTCTGTTTGAGAATGTCTCTTTGTATGTCTATCACCCCTCCATGTACAGGTCTTGAAGTTGGAGTGCCTTCAAAATCTCCTGAAGAGCCACTCTAGGAGGGAGACCTTTGCACAAATGTTGGGGGAGAGATATATAAGGAAAGAACAATAGAGATTTGCAGTGATGGTTGATGTTGTTGCCACTCATCTTCCTTTCCATGTGAGCATCAATGGCCTTGTGTTTCAATCCATCCACACCTCCATGGAAGGTGACAAATGAGTCATTTGTTACAGCTCGATGCCTACACACAATAACTTTGACCAAAGTTATCTTATCTTATCTTATCTTATCTGATCCAATTAGATCAAAATCTAATCCTATTTTGAAGATAGCTCACTTCAGCTGGCTTGGCCACTGCATCATTCCAATCATGTGATTCGATATCACATGAATTCCCTAGTCACATGACTGCATCACATGACCTAACCCCTAGGATGCAATGACATCATGATCATTGATCTTATAGTATTTAACACAATGCAAGACATCTGATATATGCTATGCCCCATAACCAGAGTCTAGACCTCTAATCTAGATCTCCTCATGTTCACCTCATGTATTTCTTCTCTTTCATCTCTGTGCTGTGCATGATACTTCTTCTATGCACATGCATGCTTGATGCATGTCTTTCATTTCCATGCCTCATGTCTAGCACATGTAGGTTCTTCTCTTCCATTTCAGAAGCAGTGCTTCTACCTCATATTTGACACATGTTAAACATCTCTGCACCTCATGTAGTACATGTTGCTTGTTGATATCTATCCTTACATAGCATATCATAGATCATACCTAAACAGATGTAAATAGATAGAGATGATATATAAGACCAAGAGCCTAGCACTGGCATCCTGTTACAAGTATAACAGATACCCCTATTTTTCTTTCTCCCCTCAACTCACCTGAACTCTTGGTCATTGATAGTCTCTCCCAAGACATCTAGAATGACATCCTCCCTGACCTTGACATCCCACAAGCTCTTTGGGACAAGGTATTCCACATGAAACTCTTCCAGGACTAATGGACTCCATTCATTGTGTTCCTGCATGGTTCCTATTCATCTCGGTCTTTCTCATTTCAGACCCACTATCTCCTAAGTCAAATTCTCTCATATTTGACTCATGTCCCTTTATCCATTTTCGCTTATTGCTACCTTTTCATTTCATACCCTTCTCAGTTTGATATCTTTCCATTTTGCCACCTTTCTTCACAGTACCTTTATTGTTATGACCTCCAAAGAAATCACTAGCTGGATGACGTATCTCACAGCATATACCAACTGCTGACAATGGTAATGAAGAAGCTGAGTGAGATCCTTAATCACGCAGGGTATGAGCCACAACAATGACAAGTGGATTAGACTGAGGTAACAGGCTAATACATGAGAGTCTTTATACTACTGAGGAATGTGCACAGACCAAGCAGTGCATGAGAGAGATTACTATGTATAGGTATAGTATGGTGAGAGAGTTCTCATTGGTAATTAAAATAGAAGAGAAGTAAACAAAGATTAATAACATGTGTTTATGATGTCATGAGTCTAGACTTGCTTAGTCATAGATTCTCATGGTCATGTGCAATAAGGTGTATGGTAACGAAGAAAACGAATGTGAAGTGTAATGATTGAAAAAGTTTGAAAATATTACTTATTCATAACATTTATAACTGCGGTTGCAGTTCCTTTCATTTTGCTATTAATATGACTGTGCCTGCAGTCTATTTAATCTTGTATCTTTTCATTAAGGTATCTTTCCATTTCTAGCGGCAACTCTATTTCCAGACTGGCCCTAAAGGGGCTTAGTATAAATAGCTTGATCACTGCCCATGTAACTTTAACTTTGATCTATGCAATCTTACATAGAATTTGAAGCCTTAGCTGAAACACTTAATCTTGACCTTCTGTCAATCAGAAGATCAGTTAAGGAACTGAGAACCTTCAAAGAAAGGTGTCTCCATTTATCCACAGATCAGAGGATCCCCTGTCTGGGCTATTGTCCACAGCCTGAGGTTGTGACTCTCATCCACAAGTCACCACACTGTGATAGAGGCCTTGCCCATGACCTCTCCATAGCTGACTCTCTCATCTGTGCCTGAGAGGAGCCCACTTCCATTTGTACTGCGGCTTTGCTGAGGGGTACCACAACTGTCACACACTATAATCCAACCAGTGGGTTGTTAATGGTAGCAAAGACTTCAGTCTTCTGCATATGCATTATTTGTTACACCAGTCATAACACATCCCCAGTCTAGTTCTCTTGGATAAATAACCCATTATACAGGAGATTCACTCAGGAAGTCACAGTACTTCAACAATCACCTTTACCCTGTAGCTTGTGGCCTTGTTATCCCTCACTCATCTATATTTCCAACTTATTGAAGTTATAGCTAGCTCAGCATCCCCAAGATGACATTGATTGTAGTTGGGTTGTTTCATCATTCTAGTAATGTACCAAGAAAGGCCAAAGAAAATATAAGTACACAATAAGGATATGAAGCAACTTACAGTATATTGATGACAAAATCATGACACACAGGTGGTTCCAGAATTCCCACACCTACCAGTGCTCAGTGTTCAGGCTGACATGACAAGGAAGGGTTACAACATGTTACAAGTGTAATGGATACCCCTATTTTTCTTTCTCCCATAGTGTCTCCAGATCTCTACACTGTTGACCACCCTGCTCAGGACATCTGGGCAGACATCCTTCCAGATATTGAAGTCCCTCAATCCCTATGGGATGAGGTGTTCAACTCCTTACTCTTTCAAGAGTAGTGCTCCCACCTATCCTCTTGCACCCCACATGCAGAACCTTTCATTTCACCCTCTTTTCATTTCAGGCTCATTCAGACCTTTTCTCTCCTAAGTCAAATTCTCTCGTATTTGACTTGTGTCCATTTTACCACATTTCATATTCAATCTCAGTTCATTTAGGATCCTTTTCATTTCAGCCACAGTCTTACTGTGGCTGCAGTATATTTCATTTTGCATCCTTTATGCTGGCACCATTAACAGTGCCAATTCTCCACTTACTTCTCTCAATTGGATTGTATGAAGTAGTTGGTCTTTCTATTTATAACTCCAGCCCTAAAGCACCTAGTATAAATAGTTTGATCCCTGCTTCATGTAACTCTAACCTTGATCTATGCAATCTTACATAGAGTTCAAGCTCCTCATTGAAACACTGAGCTTCAACTTCTGTCAATCAGAAGGTCAGCTTGGAAACTGAGATCCTTCAGAGGAAGGACTTCACTTTATTGCCAGATCAAAGGATCTGCTTGTCTGAGCTATTGTCCACAGCTCATTGTCTTGACTCTTGTCCACAAATCATCATCCTTGTGCTGGGGCCTTGTTCATGATCCCCCCATAGCTGACTCTCCCTTCTATGCCTGGGAGGAGCCCACTCACACTTGTACTGAGGCCACCACCTAGGGGTATCATGTTAAACAGCTCAAATCTCACAGCTGGAGTCCACTGTCAGAAACTGGAGGAAAGTGAAGACAGTGAACTTCAACTAGTGTAGGAGTGAACAACAAACAAATAACAACAACTACAATGTGCCACAATATTCTAAGTACCAAAATGGAGTGCACAATCAATGATTGCAACACTTCCCCCTGATTGTACAACTCTAGTTCTCCCCAATTGGTGCAATGCCCAGCATCTGGTGGAACTGCTGCACCTTAACTCAAGCCAATGCTTTGGTGAGCAGATCAGCAGGCATCTCAGCAGTTGGGACAAAAGTGGGTGCAATCTGGCCTTCATCAACCACATCTCTGAGCCAGTACCACCTCAAGTCCAGTTGCTTCATCCTGCTATGGTGTTCTGGATGTTTGGTGACTTGAATGGCTGACTGATTGTCCATGTGAAGGGTAGATGGGCCAGTAAGCTTGAAACCAAGCTCCTGGAGCAGTTTGCACATCCAGATGATCTCCTTGCCTGCTTCACAAGCAGCAATGTACTCAGCTTCAGTAGTAGACAAGGCAACAATGGGCTGGCACTTGGACATCCAGGAAACAACACCAGTGCCAATCTTGATGACAAATGTGCCAGTGGAATGACCTGAATCCTTGCATCCACCATGGCTGGCATCAGAATAGATTGTAAAGTGCTCAGAGGTCAATGGATCAGGTGAATAGGTGATGCCATGGTTGAGGGTGCCCTTGATGTAGTGGAATAGGTGCTTGACAGTGGTCCAATGGGCAACACCAGGATCTGAGGTGAAGGAGGCAAGCTGGCCAACTGCAAAGGTGATGTTAGGGTGAGAGGCACAGGACAAATACTGGAGGGAGCCAATAGCACCACCATAATTGACAGAGCACATGAAATTGCAATCCTCAGTTGTTTTGGGGCTCTGATTGTGTGATAAGGAGAGTCCAGGCTCCATGGGGGTGGTGACAGGCTTACAGTCTGCCATGTTGAAGCAAGTGAGCATGTCAAGGCAGTACCGGTGCTGGGAGATGGTGAGGGAGCATTTGGAGCAGTCTCAATCAATCTTGATGCTGAGAATCTTTGTGGTTGGACCCAGATTGTGCAATTTGAAGTGGCTGCTCAGATCTGCGATGGCCTGCTTGATCACATGCTCAGACTGCAATGCAAAGGTCATGTCATTGACAAAGACTGGTAGCATGATCTGGACATCACCTTTCATATAGATATAGACAGCTGCATCAGAATAGGTCTGCTTATAGCCCAAAGACTCAAGGGTGGTGTGCAGCTTGCAATTCCAGTGATTTCCACTGTTACAAGTGTCCTAGGGGGTACCATTTTTCTTTCGCCGATGGCATCTCCAGACCTATTGGTATCTGCTCTGATACCAGATTCCCTCTGGGACGACATTCTCCCGGACCTGGACATCCCACACAACGTATGGGAAGGCATCCTGGACTCCTCACTATTCCAACCGTAATCCTGCCCTGGATTTCTCTCATTTCTTACTGCGGACCTTTTATACTCCTAAGTCATATTCTCTCATATATGACTCGTATCCATTCCATCATGACTCACCGGCAGCAGTCTATTTCTCCCTATTTAGTCGAGCTGTGCCCGCAGCTTCTTATTTCATATAACGCGACGCGTCTTCTTCTTTTGGCACACGATGTGTCTTTTCCTTTTATAACATACACAACGCGTCCTTCCTTTTATACTTCACGCGACGCGTCCCTTCCCTTTATATCTTACGCGACGCGACGCGTCATTTCCTCTTTTACTTTAGAGCGGAGATTCTATCTGAAACTGGCCCTAAAGGGGCTTAGTATAAATAGCTAGAATCGCTGCCCATGTAACTCTAACTTTGATCTATGCAATCTTACGTGGATTTCGAAGTCTTTGCTGTCAGCGCCTGTGCCAGCGTCGCAAAACCGGTGTTTCATATCGTCTAAATCTTGACCTTGATCTTCTGTCAATCAGAAGCTTGGTTAAGTAACTGTCAACCTTCTATAGGGAGGTGTGACCACTTTCGTCATCGATCAGAGGATCGATCCGCTAGCCATTGCCCAGCGCTAGCCATGCCAGCCGCCTATTGCCCAGAGGCTGCGCCCAGATACAGGTGCCTTGCCCACGACCTGTCCATAGCCGACTACTCCTTGTGTGCCTGGAGGGAGCCTGCTCATTGCCTTGCGAACCGCATACCAGCTGAGGTCGCCACAACCATTGCACACCGCTCACCGATCAGGTGATCTGCTTGCAGACCAAGAAGGTCGCCGTCGTCTTCAGAGGAAGACCTGTCCATAGCGCAGTTGACTTCAGTCTTCCGCATACACATAATTTGTTACACCGGTCGTAACATCCACCCTGTTTGGTGCCATAGAGTGCCTTCTTCAGCAGACAGACTGTTTCCTTTGCATTTCCCTGCACAAATTCCTTGGGCTGCTCCATGTAGACATTGCTATCAATTTTGCCATTGAAATATGTGTATGAGATGTCAACAGACCACAAGTGGAGGTCATGAATCACTGTGAGGGCAAGAATAACATGGAGAGTGGGAAGGCACAGTGTAGAAGCAAACACCTCGAGGTATTCAAATTCAGGATGTTGGGAGAAGCCCTGAGCAACCAAACAACCCTTGTATCACTCAGAGGAACCATCAGCATGATACTTCTTGGTGAACACCCATCTCAAGCCAATTACTTGTTATGGTCCCAAACCTTCACAGGTCGCTAAAGGGACATAGTCATTTTCTTTTCTTTTCTTTTATCTTATCTTATCTCTTTTCAAAGTCACATGACTAGATCACATGATCACTAGACTGAAGCTAGTTCACTTTCAGCTGGTTCACTCATGCTCATGGATGCTCACTTCTCACAGAGTCTAGACTTGATGTCAAGAACTCTTTCATACCTTAATAATCCTTATATATACTAATGACTTCCCACAGTCATTTCCACTCCTTCTATTCTTCTTTTCATTTTCGCACCTCATGTCAAGCACATGTTAGGCTTCTCTTCCATTCTGCCATAGCATGCTGTGTCCTCATTCCTTTCATTTCTGTTCCTCATGCTTGACACATGTATCACCTCATGTATTTAATCTCTGTCTCTACATTGGTAGATCCGTAGTACACAAGTGTACATAGTAGAGTGCTATATAAACCCAAAGACTATGATGTGTGTGACTATAAATAAGAATATGTGCACAGCACAGAGATGAAGAGGGAACAACATGAGGACAGGGGTGTATCTAACACAAGTACAACATGTGTTGTGATGTCTTGCATCAAGGCATATAAGATTGATGATCAAGATGTCATCACATCTAGAGTTTAGAGTCAGGTGATACTAGTCATGAGACTAAGGGATGTATCATGTGATATCGAATCACATGATGAGGAAGTCATGTGATGCTAGGTCACGTGATGAGTGGCGCTGTGGCCTAACCAGCTGAAGGGAACTATCTTCAGTATAGAGATTAGATGTAATCTAATCATATCTGATAAGATAAGATAAGATAACTTGATCGAGCTGTAACACGGAAAAGGAGTGGTAGGTTTGCTTG
>QFEF01001207.1:9815-20340 GCA_003316035.1 Neoboletus subvelutipes
TGCTTACAGCGGTCATCACAATGGGCGAAGGCTACCACAACTTCCATCACCAATTTCCGATGGATTATCGCAATGGCTACAAATGGTATCAGTACGATCCGACCAAATGGTTCCTGTGGTCATGCGAAAAGCTCGGTCTCGCGACACACCTCAAGGTGAATTACGCGTTATTGTTTCTGCGAATCACATCAACATATACATTTACAGACGTTTTCGGACAACGAAGTACAGAAAGGCGAGTTGACTGTCCAGCTCAAGCGCCTTCGCCAGAAACAAGAGGCACTCTCCTGGCCTTCTGAAAAGCTGGATCTGCCAGTCATCACTTGGGAAGACTGTAAGAGATCGACCGGTCCTTTTGCGTTGCTCATAACAATTTGCCTCCCAGACCAACGTCAAGCAGAGTCTCGGGCGTTGATCTGCATTGCTGGGTATATCCATGACGTCAGCGACTTCTTCGACAAACATCCCGGTGGACCCTATCTCTTGAAGAAGAATATAGGAAAGGACGCCACTCCTGCATTCTTCGGTGGTCTCTATGATCACAGCCATGCTGCGCACAACGTATGTCTCTGGTTGAACTTTATTACGCTGCTTTTTTCTTGACCGCCACCGTACACAGTTGCTCGCCATGAAGAGAGTCGCGATTTTACTCGGAGGTGCACCACATGGCTCGGAGGAGCAGTTCGTTCCTCCTAGTCAACATTTGCGCATCGCCCGCTATAACGAGCTCTCAACTTAGGATAGCTAATTCATCATCATCATCACGGGTTTAGCACACTCAACGTCTTTTTCGCTATCTTTCCCTAGCAGAATTTACTCCTCAATTTATGCTCTATTATGTGCTTAGTTTTGACCCCGATTATACCCACACGTGTAGTCTTGTTTGTGTTCACACATTATTATACCCTGGGGATTTGCAATCAAGCCATCGTTACTCACGTCCGCAATCTGAACCTGGAGTTTATCTCAACTTCGAGCCAAAGGGACTTCACAACCTAGAGCGAGAACATAGGACAAGGTTCAGTCGAGAAAGAAAGACTACCATACAAGGTCATATCTAGGGTAAGAACGGAAGACGAGACTGTTCATATAGTCAAGAAGAATGAACGAACGAGGGAATCTGCCGTGTATAGTAGGATTAAGACGGAGAGTTAAAGGGAAATGAAGGAGGAAAAAACCGAGGGCGAAATGTATTGTAGGAAGTGCACGTATGTACGTACGATAAGCAGTGTTGCTGATCGCGATAAGGTTGAGGGAAGGATCGATCCCAGACTGAGTATCCTGTGTACACTCTATTCTAGTATGCCACTGTGCTTTAAAAATGGAAATTCTTGACGGATGAGACGCTGAGCTTCCGCTGATCTGGGCTTAATCGAACGTTTGAACGGGGCTTGATGCCTGGACCATCAGACGGACATCAGCAAGCACACCACAATGTGAAACAACGTTCTGCCACGCACACGATCGTTTCTCCGACCAGATTGAACTCGGGCGTAATCTCCACTCCGTTTTCGATACATTTTGAGATATCAAACACGGCGAGCGTTTGGGCACACAGTAACCAGACAGTTGAATGTCCGAGGAAGTAACCTGAGCGACGCGTCATACCGATTTTACGTTGTCTAGCTAAACCGCATCGCTTACCTGGGCATTTGCTACGCAGGAATTGTGGGATCAACTTCTGGCTGAGGAGAGCTTGATCGATTCTTACCGCCGTCCGAAGCCGAAGCACGCATTCCCGGGATGGGGCTCTGGGTTATCTCCCAAGAATCGCTCGGGTTTGAACTCCGAGGGATCCGTATACGTTCTCTCATCATGGAGTATCCCCCTAGGACCATGATATCAAGAGCAAAATTGTGTGGATTTTGTCTACTCACCAGATGTTGACGAACACATAGGAACCTGCAGGGATCAAATACCCGTCGTACATGTCATCGACTCTTGTACGCCTTATGGCTACAAAAGTCGGGTTGGAATGAGGTACGGTGGGAGATAGAAAGACCAACTTAGTGGACCTGGAGTGTGCCAACGCAGCAGTTCTGTGAACAAAGCTTCCATGTACGGTAGAGACACCCGATCGGCAAACGTTGGCAAACGACTAGTACCCACAACTGAGTCCAGTTCTTGCTGCGCTTTCCTTAAGACATGTGGATAGAGCGTCATGGCGAGGTATAACGCGTAGGAAACAGAGTTTGCCTGCGAGAAGCATCTACCAATGAACATAAACACGAGACTGAGGCGCTCACCGTGTCTGCACCACCTATGCTCAAGTTGTTCAACAATGATATCGAGATAGCGGATGAATTCATGAGGTCATACCTTGATACATCGCTGCTGCTGCCCATTTAACGCTATCTTCTAGTTCTTCTGTAAGGTAAGGCTTGCTCAATAAGCGGGACGATAGTGAGGGCAGTGCCGTGCTAGCGGCCTCGAGAAGTCCAGCTTAGCGTGCTTCAACATAGCTGACGTGATAGCTCACCAACTGAGACTTCACATAATTGTGAGGGATTTCAACGAGCTTCCGTACAATAATAGCGTATTTCTTTGCTTTTCTCTTGAATCCAGCACCGGGGAGCCACGACGGAATGTACTTCACTGTGAACGCTTGAGTGTCTTTGGACACGTTGGGACAATCCAATAACTTACTGAGAGGAACGAAATCAACATAGTATACACCTGGGGCGGTTGCCATCGACAGCTGTGAGTTTGCTACATGGGCCAAATCGACAAGAGGGTCGTCTCCTGTCTGAGTCGCGTAGCCATGCGAAAGGCGTAATGCTATTGAAGTGAAATATCTAAATAACCTCGTGAGCGATAATAATGAGTAATATGCATGGAACTTACTTGCGAACATGGGCTTGAGACCTCTCCGGATCTTCGAGTACGCATTGAAGATACCGACGAGTTTCGGACTCGATCATCGCATGCAACTTGGACACAGAGACATAACTCCCGATGACTTGCGCAAACCACTTTCGATGTTCACGAAACCACTCATTATAATTGGAAAGGAGCATGATCTTTCCCCATCCTGAAAGTTCACCGCACATAACCGACCGAGGGCGGTCAGAGTAATTGATGCCACGTTTCTCCAGTAGATCTTCAGCAATTTTTGCAGAGCCAATGAGGATGACATTGTATCCGAACAGCGACCCAGAAGCGATGTCACCTGTTCAATAAGTAATTAGCGACAGCGGGACTTCATGATCACTGGCATGGCTCAGCACACCATACTGCTGGTTGAATTTGAGCATCGCTAACCATGCTCTTTCGTTTGGGATCTCGAGGAGGCATCGAAGACCAGAAACACCTGGTGGCAAGCGACGGGCTCTGTGCCTTGCGTAAAGTTCATGGATGCAGATAATGCAGAGGCCGAGAGGGATGAATGGGATGAGTAGTGAAACCACAGTTCTAAAACCCATGGTTGTAAGGGTGGACACAGAACTTGGCAACAAGTTGAACATGGTGAAGTAGCAACTTCAGTTTGTTCCTCGACCATTCTGTCGCCATATCCCCGAGCCACTTACCGGGAGATTCTGCAGAACCGTCGGCCGGTAGACGTGAGTCGGACAATTGAGATTGTAAGTGGTAAAATGGCTAAATTGCCTACAGTGTCTTCATCTTACTTGATTCCATGTCCGAAAAGGTCGTTGTCTAAGTTTACTATTTATCGTAATCTATCTCCGAATCAGAATTACCCACCCTCAGGCTTCGCCGGCACTCCACTGGATATGTACACAATACTTTCACTATTTTATCTTACGCATCAAGTTAGCCTATCTGCCAGGCAGAAAACCGCACCCAAAGTGTTGTCGTTTACTGTTACGGTGGGGCCTATCAGGTAATTCCCTTGTTTGTGAAGTGGGCAACCAATCAAAGCTCATAGTAAATCGTGCCAAAGACTCCTCGTCAAAGGCGTTGTTACCCGACTTCTCTCCACATGTATGAACAGGATCATCATGTCCCGGCCGGTTCAGCCTTTCTGGCCCAGCTGGGCCTCATTCAGGAAGCCGCATCAATTTGTGATGCTTCTCAGTCTCCCGCCGTTTCTCCGCTGCCCTAGATTGTAATTTGTTTTCAGTTACGCGTAACGTGCTCCGGTCAGGAAACGAACAAAGGCCCGGATCGCCAGTGAGTGAGGAAGCGAAGATTTGTCTCCGGAAAAGTACTTCCATCATGACAGATGTCTGACTTCAGCACAGAAAGGTCGCCAAACGTACGTGCTCTCGGAACTTAGCTTGGTAACTAACATGACTCCCGCTTTGTACATATCCAGTGTCACCCTGACATCCCAACATGACCTACTAAGGTGCGTATTCACGCCAAGTACAGCACTTCATTTCCCCGCTCGCTCATCGTGACTGACTTCAAGATAGTAAAGTGGTACCATACCACTAGTAGGTGCGAGACGAGTCGGGGGGAGTGAGCCTTCAAGCAATCACACCATCTTCCAGTGGCAACGTCGCGAACTGCGCCAGAGGCTCAGGATGCAGCACAGGTATGCATATATCACCTGGCATAATACGGAACTATTAACCTTGACTCGATCAGGTGGTTGCGAGAGATCATTACCTCATGGTCATGGTTCTCCGATTACCCACGGTTGGTGTTGACAGACATGTGAGTCAGCGCCTATATCCCCAAATAACACTTTAAAACATATCCTAAAAATGGGGACTCGCTAGCGAGCATCTCGTCATTCATTCTTCAAATTGGCAAGATAATTAGTACTTAAGTTGCGACTACCAGCGATAGATCGGCGCACCAGGTCACATAATCAACAACGATTCACGTCAGTTGAATTCCTGCGGGCTCCTTACTCGGCTTCCCGACGCTCGATCTGGAGAACATACAAGTAGATAGCATGAATTGACATCCCCCGACAAGCCCCCGATCCACAATGCCCTACTTGGCTGACTTCATCCTTTCCTTCGTACCCGCTGACTGTATTCCTGCGCACTTTACCTCCTATATACCGGGCAAGACCCCAATTTCAACATGGCCCGCGGTCGTCAGCATGACTGTGACGTATCTTGTTGTCGCATTTGGGACTCGTGAAACGATGAAGGACAAAGCGCCTTTGAAGTTGACCACGTTATTCCGAGCACATAATCTAATGCTGTGTGTTGGGAGCCTCCTCCTCATGGCACTTATTGGTGAAGAGGTATTCTCGAACTGGCTGAAGCCCGGAATAGGCACATACGGTTCGCTGTGCGCCAGGGAAGCCTACACAAAAGTGAGTATTCTAATACGACTTGGATACTCAATTGAACATGCATCGTTCTTCAAGAGACTGGAGTTCTATTTGATGCTGAACTATTACTTCAAGTACTACGAGCTCATTGACACGGTCTTCTTGGCTCTGAAGAAGAAACCTCTCGGTGGGTGTTCTGCTTTCACATTGCCAACATACCACTCTGATCAATCGGCCAAAAAGCATTCTTGCATGTGTATCACCACGCAGCTACGGCGGTTTTGGCCTTTGTACAACTAAATGGTCGAGCAACAGTGGTAGGTATTATCTATAATATGTACACTTCAGCTCGCGAACTTTGTCTTTTCTAGTGCTGGGTTGCGGCATTCCTTAAC
This sequence comes from Neoboletus subvelutipes, assembly GCA_003316035.1. NCBI lineage: Eukaryota > Fungi > Basidiomycota > Agaricomycetes > Boletales > Boletaceae > Neoboletus > Neoboletus subvelutipes. The sequence goes on from QFEF01001207.1 coordinate 15,405, forward strand.
CTCGGTGTTCACGTGTTAATGTGTACGTGTCAGACACCTTTGTGAAATATACCTCACACTCATAGGTAGCTTGAAGATTACTATTACTACGCCGCTGCTGGCGGTGTCAAAGTATGGGTATGCGCTATCTATTCAATCACAATGGGCCATGGCTCACGTTAAATGTGACTCAGTGGAAGCAACACCTTACGACAATGCAGATCGCCCAATTCCTGGTCATTCTAGTATCAGCAGCCTTCGCCAGTGAGTGTCGAAATGTCTTCGTCTCTCGTCTTGTTGGCAAATAACGTCGTCGTAGGTTATCAGTATGCTGCGTATAACTGGTTCCCTGCATATCTCCCCCACATGGGGGGTTGCGCCGGTACACCCACCGCGGGCATCGTTGGAGCTGGCATCATCTCCAGCTATCTACTATTGTTCCTCGACTTCTTTTATAAAACATACTTGCGGAAAACTGGCTCGCCCGACTTGGCAACGTGGCTGCGGTCGGCTGTCACTAAAAACGCTTCAAACTAGGCGTAGCTGGTCGGTACTGATTGTGTGGTGCAGGGGATGCTGTAGCGAGTTGGGGGATCTGCTGCTGTAGACTAGTAGGCATCTGTCAACCGAAATCAACGTCACCACTCCGTTGCTCGCCTTCGTTTCAAAGCCTTCGTGATCGAATCGGTATATAATCGGTGCAGCTTCTTGTGATGGACAGTCAGATTATCGGGTTGAGCATGCAGGCATTACAACGTTGTTTAGTAGTACGTCGTTTGCCCAACCAGGCAATGGTTTGTTTGCGGTGGGGAACTCCAACTTGCACGTAGTATCATGTATTCGCACATCATACCCACTCGAATTGAATTGAGCGTGTACGTTCAAGTCGTCCACTATTGGTTGATTATCGATTATCTCCGGCTAAACCCGAGATAGCACATATCCATACTGACAGTTTGACTCAATCGGTGTCACTACTAATCAAAAACTACGGTCTACTTGTAGACTTCGAGCTTCATCGAGTCCACCGTCGACATCGAATTCGATCATTGTCCCATATATCGACACTTTCTCTTTCTCGTTTGCTTTCGTATCTTACCTCCGCTACTTCTTTTCACATCTTTTTTTTTTGAAAATTCTCTTGACTTCATTGGATTCGATCATGTCTGTATCTGAATCTGCACCAGCCAATGTTGCTACACCCGACGACGATGAGTCTCTCGCTGCCGCTCGCAAACAAGGTGTGTCCTCGCGATCTCTCCCCACCCGTTCTCAACCAGTCCCGGGTCATCTTCCAGTCGAGTTCTACTTTGCGGACTCTAACCTTCCGTATGACAAGTATGCTCCAATGCTGTTTTTTTTTTCTCGCTCATCCAAACTGACGTTTTACTTTGCCAAGATTCATGTGGACGTTGCATACCACAAATACCGACCACTGGGTCCCTATCAAAACAGTCTCGTCATTCAAGCGTATGAGGGATCATGCCGTCAAAGGACACGAGTTCATCTTGCGCGCACTCAAGACGAGCACCGAGCTCGAGGTCGACGACAAAGGGGAGAATGTTCGACGTGCGACCGAGCTACAAAAACCAAAGGATCAGTTCGAACGGAGTGTGTACGCTGTGCGTGCTTTTCTTTCAGAATCAGTTTCGAGGGAGTGCCAACGGGACTTGCGTTTTCGATGGAACAGAAAGGGTTCGGGAAGGAGGAACCGGGTCTTCAACAGAAAATGGAGGTGTTTTTCGGAACATATGGTATGGTAAATGCTGTGAGGATGCGTCGTGTAGACGGAAAAAAGGAGTTCAAGGTTTGCTTGATCTGCTATTATATGTGATTTACAGCCTCATTTGTTCTATTTTTGATAGGGTTCCGTATTTGTAGAATTTGCTGATATGGCTGGTGTGGAAGCTTTCTTGAGCGCGGAACCGAAACCCACATGGAATGGTGAAGAGTTACTGGTCATGTCAAAGTGAGTGCCGCCATGGCTCCGGCTATTGCATTCCATCTTTATCGTTCGGTTGGTGATAGGGTGGCTTATTGTGACATGAAAATCAAGGAGAAAGGTCTCTCAGGAAAAGCTGCTGAACTCCGCAAAGACAGCATCTCGTCCAGGAAGGGTTTCAACGCCTTCCGAGAAATGGAGAACCCTTCTAAATCAAAAGCGAACGGCAAGTCTAGGGAGAAACCGGAGGTCTTCCTCGAATTCATGGGAGACAAGATACGTGTATACGATGACGATGAAGATGGTGTTGGCCATGTCAAGACGGAGGATGTCCCGTTCGTGAGAGGCGCCACTCTCAAATTCACGGGATGTGGTGGTGATGCAAACTTTACGGAGATGAAGGCAAGCGTCTCAATCGCCTCATGAAGATACGATCTCTCTTTGACATCTTTCATCAGGCTCCTCTTCGTGAACGTTTTGCCCGTGTTCCATACATCCAGTTCTCTAAAGGCGACGACTTTGGACTCGTCGGGTTTGAAAAGGCATTAAAAGAAGATGAGATTGAATACGTCAAAGAGAGCCTTAAAGCAGTCAACTCGAAAGAGGTCGTCTGGACCATTCCAGACGGTACGTGTTTCATCGATCCTCATCCTCGTGACTCGAGGCTGAATTTGTGTTGTTGACAGAGGACGAGGAAAAGCAATTCCAGATCGACCGTGCAAACTTTGCAGCGAAATCGGTGCTTTCGCGATCACAAATGCGGAAAGGCAGTTCGGGGCGTGGTGGCCGCGGCGGTCGTGGCGGTCGTGGTGGACGTGGTGGTCGCGGAGGTGGCCGAGGAGGTGATCGAGAGAAAACCAGGGACAAAGCGAAATTTGATGCCCCTCAACCCATCACTCCTAGCGAATCTCAAAAGGGGGAGAAGCGCAAGCGCGATATCGAGCCAGACGGTGGACCTGACGTAGGTGTACGGGGGACAGGTGTGCCAACAATTGCGGCGGCGAAGAAGGTCAAGGCCGACGAGTCATAGTTGCTCGAGGTAGAGAATCTGGGGGGGTCGAAGAGGAAGCACTTTTCTCCTGTAATTCTAGATATTGTATGCAACTTGGATACGCGAGAAAGTCGATGCAACGTGACCACCGACGCAGAGGGAGGTACTAAGATTAAGCTTATCCAACCAAGGATCCGAACCAAGATGATCAGCCTTGGCATGAGTTCTTTGATATTGGTGGGAGGCATTGTTGATTCTCGTCATCACCAAATTTTTGGTTATCTACCCCAAATTTATAGGAAAGTAGGTAGCCAAGGGTATTGTGATGTCACCCTTGATGCCTCGGGCTGAGCAGGAGCGTTGAGAAAAAAAGACAGACAACGATACTACGGTGACAGAGCAGGCTGAGAATTAGCTAGAACGTACGCCCAACGGAACGAATTAACTTATTAACTATTCAACATAGTAAAAGTACAGTATAGGACGTAGTATACATAGTAGCTGCAACCCGTCAAGGGAAAGGAAATTCGACTGGCTCGAAAATAAAGACCAGACTCTCAGACGTCCTTGACTTGTTCCTCCAAGTATTCCCATAGCTTCTTCCCGATCTCAGGATCCTGCGTATCGGCGCGGGGCTCGCCGACCCGTGCCCACGGAATGAGGTACTACAAAAATAACATGACGTGATTATTATCGAGGACGAGGACACATCCCGAAGCGCACGTACCTTGCCGTTCAAGGACTTGCCATCTGGAACCGTGCCTGCGTATAGCTGGGTGATGGCCCCGTATGACACGGGATAGAGGAAGTAATTCTGTGGAGTGAGCGGTCAAATCAAACACCGAGATACGGTGGGGCTTGAAAGACACATACCAAGATGAACTGAACGACGTTCCCTGTATGCCGCTGCAGATCGGTTCTGATACCTCCTATTGAGTGCGCGTGTGAGCAATGATTGTTTGGCCTAGCTGAGCTTAGATGGATGTCCGCTGACCTGGGTTCAAGGAAGTTGAGACAATGCCTTGGTCTCCGTACCGCCGCGTCAGCTCCGCGGAGAAAACGATATTTCCCTGACGATACCATCAACGGAATTGAAACCTAGTAGTATAGATGGAGTGAGCTTACCGTCTTACTCTGTCCGTATAGTTTCCATGTTCCGGCTTTTCTGCGCGCTGGACTGTCTTTCATGGTGTCGTACTCAAGGCCGTTGAACCAGTGACCATTAGACGAAGTGTTGACGACCCTGGCGATACCATCTGGTGCTGATTTTGCGGTGGAGAGTAAGGCAGGAAGCACGAGTTTGGTAAAGTAGAAATGGCCAAGGGTGTTGGTCCCGAATTGGAGGTCATACCCATCATCCGTAAGCATGTCAATGGGAGCAGCCATCACACCGCTGATCCGACAAAGCAGGTCAGCAATTCTGACAAAGATCACCAGGGAGTCGGGCTTACGCGTTGTTAAACAGGACGTTCAGTTGTGTCTCCTTGCTATTCAAGTGTTGATATTCCCCAACTACAGTTTAATGGATAGAAAGTCTCACGAATTAAATTCTTGCGCCGCTGCTTTGACGCTCTTCAGGTTGGCAAGGTTCATGATAAGGAGGTTGGCATCTTTGCCGGTAGCGTCCTTGAGTTCCTTGAGGGTTGCTTCGCCTTTGGAATGATCACGGGCAGTGATCCAAACTTTGGCATTCTTGGTTAACAACACCTGAAAGATTGGTTACTTGAGTATGAAGCATAGAGAGCGACCCAGAATCCTTGAGACGCTAAGCTTGGAGCTGATACTTACTCTAGCAGTTTCTTTGCCGATACCAGCCGTGGCACCAGTGACGAGGACGACCTTGCCAGACATGTCTGGTATGTCCGCGACTGTGTACTTGACGCTACCAGGAAAGGCGGATTCGCGGATGATAGCGGATAAAACTCCCATGTTGGATATACACAGAGAAGTGGTCAAGTTGGAAGAGATGAGTTTCGTGCCGGGAATCACAGAGGGGGTATATAATAGGATCTTTCGGAGATGGG
>QFEF01001212.1:1813-18921 GCA_003316035.1 Neoboletus subvelutipes
GTGGAACTCGGCTTGTGCGAACTCATGACGCTACTCATGCTGGTACCGTGAGCGCTGCTGCTAGAGCTGGGGGTGGGATGGACCGAAGTACCAGAAGCCGAAGTGGGAGGGTAAGTTGGTTTAGTGGAAGTCTTGGCGGTGGAACTCGGCTTGTGCGAACTCATGACGCCACTCGTACTGGTACCGTGGGGGTTGCTGCTAGCGGTTTAGTGGAAGTCTTGGCGGTGGAACTCGGCTTGTGCGAACTCATGACGCCACTCGTACTGGTACCGTGGGGGTTGCTGCTAGCGCTGGAGGTAAAATGGACCGAAGTCTTAGAAGCCGAAGAGGAATAAGTGGATTTGACTTTAGTCGTACTCTCAGTGGAGGAGCTCGGCTTGTGCGAACTGACGACGCTGCTGGTGCTGGTACCGTGAGGGTTGCTGCTAGCGCTGGAGGTAGGATGGACTGAGGTCTTAGAAGCCGAAGAGGAAGAATAAGTGGATTTGACTTTAGTCGTACTCTCAGTGGAGGAACTCGGCTTGTGCGAGCTAACGACGCTACTGATGCTGGTACCGTGAGCGCTGGAGGTAGGATGGACCGAAGTTTCGGAAGCCGAAGAGGGAGAGTAAGTGGATTTAGTTTTGGTGGTACTCTCCGTGGATGAACTCGGCTTGTACGAACTAACGACGCTACTGATGCTGGTACCGTGAGCGCTGGAGGTAGGATGGACTGAAGTCTCATAAGCTGAAGAGGAAGAGTGAATGCTAGTCGGGATAGTGTGGGGCGGGAGCCCGGACGGTGAGCCTGTGGGGTAGCCACCTTTGCTTGTGCCACCGTACCCGCCAGCTCCCCCGGGGTTTCGACGAACGATATCCGGGATAATTCCGGCGGCGGCAACGCCAAGGAATATGAATGTGACGAGTGGTGAAGCAATACGCATGATGACCAGGGATGATGAACCAAAGAGGGGGCTCGGAGTTCTACAGAAGGTTCTGCGGAACTTGGGAGTAGGTTTCTAAGTGCGTCCGAGCTTTTATGCATCCCGAGAAGTGAGATGTGTCAGACTAGCAGATTAGTTCGCTCAGTAGGCAAGGCACAAAGAGAATGGAAATCCGCAGTCGTGTTTGAGTGGACATTGGTTTGTGGAATCACTGAAAGGAACCTAGTGACAGCATGGCTCCCATAACCGCACATTAAACCATCGCCCTCTGCAGGTCGTCGCTATACTAACCTTTTTGAGAGGTCAGTACACTCTTTGTCCGACGATGTTCCTGCGGAAGCGACGTACGCCATATGGAGTTCCAACATCGGTCAACGCGCACATCACCGGAAAAAAGGGGATAAGGCTGGACAATTCAAAGACCACGGCCTATCAGATATCTTGTGACGTACGAAATCATTAGCCACAACAATCTGATGGGCTTAAACTGTGCACTGCGCGCTGTGCGCCTTCCATAGGTGCCTGTCTCAAAGGACATTAAAAAAAGTCCCTCACAAATCACAATATTTGACGTTAGTTCGCAGTCGCAGGTTGTCGTCGAACTTGCCAGTGGCCCAAAGGTGGTGCTTGGAGCTTGAAGTCTCGTCACGTCTGTCGTAATTTCCGCCCATCCACGGTAAATCGCTGCCGTCTATTGATGGACATTGGGAGGAAACAGCAGTGCGCTTCAAAGAGTTGTACATAACCTGAAAATTGAACGATTGCAACTTGGATCGATCAGACGACGACGCTATTAACATCACCTTGTGGTCCTTCCAGTGTTGGCTTCGTGTGCAAATCGTCCACAAGACCAAGTACGAGTAGACATTTACTAGGGCGTTAGCTTATGTAACCCGGACATGGCAGTCTGTGCGGGTGTTAGTGCGACGACTTTGATATGGATCTCCTAACAATCACTCAGCAGCTGAAATTGATGTCGTAATTAAGGCTGTTCTCAACGCGCGGTCCTCGAGCGCTGTTTTATCAATACGGGCATTTATGCCCTGACCGAACGCTTCGACGACAAGACGCCGGCCCGCGGGCTACCAAGCGACGGACCGACAGTGTCCCCTTCTTCTGGATCTTATTGATGAGTCGAGACCACAAATTGGTGACCCTGAAGCACAAATAATACCCTTAGCAATATATCGCGGAAGTGGATGCTACACTCTCTGTTCTGAAGATCTACCATATATCTCAGGCTGTGATCGCGGATTCAAAGTCTATTCAGCCTAAATACGCGTGATCTAAGCTGGCTGCCGGTCCGCCTCTTGTCAGTTGCGTGACTCCCTCCGTTGTTACCCCGAAAATTGAAAAATAATAGTTGCATGGCGAAATGAACCCAGGGAAGCCTGAGAGCACGGTGACTCGTGCACGCTGGATAATAATAACTAGCTCCGAATATCGCTGAAGGAAACGAGGGTCCATTCTCGAGCACTTCGAATGTCTGCCACTCGGGTAAGGTAAAGTGTTTTGAATCAGCGCCGCTCTGCAGATTGAGCGGTGTATAAGATGAGGGTGATCGCAATGAGCACCAGTCGTATGGGCGCGACCGCCCTTTCCTCCGATTAACACCGATGAATATGAAACGCAACAACTAACGAAGCAATACGTATCATGAGCGGGAATTCTAAGAGCCTCTACTGCTGCCAGAGTGTGAATCAAAGTGCAAAGGGATCTCCTACTAGATGTACTTATTGCTGGTCCGTTTAAAGAGTTCGTGTCGTCTGTTTATCACCAGCCCCCTGTCACATCGACGTTTTGATCTCGTGGACGGACAAGCCATCGGACTAGCTCAACATGTAACCAACCACAGTATTGACATCCCCCCAAGAGTCTCCAATGTCCCCGATCTCACGCAAAAACCTACCGTCTGGCTCGTCCAGAAGTGAGAGTGAGAGGAAGTTAGTCACTTACGTCCGACTGCTAGAATTCATCTGCATATTCAGCTTAGATTCGATCGTCACCGTCCTATCTTGACTCGAGAAATGCCACTTGCGGCCTAAATCATCCACTATCACGATCTTGAGTTCAGTTAATGAACACAGATGAGGACGATGGCATGATGGCCGAACGACCGTTGCGTTTTGCTGATACGATCGCCACCATGTACTGACCTGTAAACAAAACCAGACACGTCCTAATCCGGACATAGCATCATCTCCGCGAACCTCAGTAGATTGACATCAGAATACACGTCCTACGCGGTTTCCTAGCTAGATCCACCTCTCAAACTCTGAAATAGTCTCAACTGAGATGCTCCGGTGGAACAGTCAGAAGTGAGGAAGTAGCAAAAAGGTGATAGGGAATCAGATACCTGCAATGCGAATGTGAGATGGCAAGGTAGATGCTCAGCAGTCATGAGGAGGATGCCACGTCAGAGGCATCATGCACCCAGTCAAAAGTGGCTATGATTCCGGGGATGACCAGATATGTTTTCTTACCCAGTACTCTGTACTGGGCCATGCTTATTCCGTGACCGAATCGACCGGCACGACGCAGCGCAGCATCCAGAGAATCGGGTCGATTCATAGCACCAATGACGATTACGGGCTTATTTTGCCAAGACATGTCTATAAAACATTTAGCCATACGCTTCAGAGAACGTTGAGGCAGAGGGACGCCGACCGTCCATGCATGTCAAGGACTGAGCCACGACCCGTTGCTCAATCTCCCTCTGTGCGCTCGGCAGTTTCGAGGTAATGGCGTCGATTTCGTCGATGAAGAGAAGACGTGGTACGACGCGCTGTATTAGTCCGGCGTGAGCAGGGGACGACCAGCGGTATCACCACAGCCTACTTTCGCCTCCTCGGAAATGACCCTCAGCGTTTTGTCCGACTCGCCAGACTTCCCGACACGATCGCTTGCGTGCCCGTAGATTCAGATGGCCTAGCTTTTGCCAGCTCAAGCTTGTCAGCGGGTGGCGCTACTTTGGCAGGTTCATTCGATTATTGAGCGGGATGCAGTGGTGGAGATGACACCGTCGTCGGCGTTGAGGTTCAGTTCGGCTTTGCGCTGGGCTGACTGGGGGCCCTGCATGGATCGGTTTAGTGCGCTGCTCCCGCTTTGAGCCCTGTCTGAGCGTTTTGCGGTCATGACTGTATTTTGGTTGTGTACAAGACGAAATGACACGTGCATCCATCATCTCACTCACCGCAGATCACGCAGCAGATCACGGAATAGCTGCATTGTTGTGTTTAGTCTGGTCACTAGCCTGCCTGTGAGACTGCCTCATAGACGCCAGGCTGGTTACCAGACTAGTTTGTGCTCGGTATTGTCCGAGTCATCGCGGTGCCGCGTACGCTATGTGGGCATGGTCAGCATCTAGCATTTCAAGCTTGAGTAGGTAATTGATCATTGTCCTCCGGGCATCCCTGGACCCGAGTTTGGTAGATACCAGACACGATATAACAACGAAGTTGTGATGCCTAGCGAAAAATTGTCACGAGTCGCAACCCCACAAGATAACGGAGGACGTCTGGGAATTGGATTTTCTGCCACCATCCGCCGCCGGAGTCCGTCGGTCTCCACTTGAAGTCACATGCCCTCTGGGTGATCGAGTCTCGGGTGACGTTCGGCATCGTCGTCGCTGCTCGTTCCACTAGTGGGACACATGGTTGTCGTTTGTCATACTCCTTTTTTGTGGGACGATGCTCATTCTACCACCTTTAGAAGCCTAGACGATGCCGGAATGCTCCACTTGGCTGTCTGATCGATAATACGACATGCTTCACCGACGCCTCCTGTTAGCCAAGACGCTCAAAGGCCCATCCGATGTATTAGAGCACATCAGAACCACCCCACTCCACACTGCATCCTTGAAGAGTGTGCACTGTGATAGACCTGAGCATCGGTCAGATGGCAGCCTGCAGCCAGGAATTGTGCAAGTGTCAGTGATAAACTCCATTGGAGGATTGTTGCAGAGATGTGTAGATGGTAGAGTAAGAAGCATCTCGTCCTTGGCGGCAAGTTGGCAACTTGAAATACTATGTTCATGAACTGAAACAACTGCTGTAGAGAAGGAACACGAAGAATTGCAGGCTGCTGCAGTAAGTATTGAAGTGGGTTATCCATCGAGGCTGACTAGTACTTAGACTACAGTGAGTAACATTTGCATCCCGCCGGACTGGGAGCAATCGCGGACTGCAACAACGGACTCTGGCGTCGGACCGCGCCGGAGAATCCAAAGTTCAGACTTTTTGAGATAACGAAGGGGTCGTAACCCCTAATTCCCACGGGCGTCGCGTCTTTTTTTCCCATGCATTCTTGGTTTTGAAACCTGGTTCCTGTTGTGGCTCTCTCATGTCTCGACCGAGGTGGCAGGCCTCAGGGACGTAGCAGAACCAGGTCGGTCTCGGTGTGGAGGACATTCTCCGTTCAGAGGGCCAATATCTCGGATATAGACACATCGTTCCTCACAACCTCACAAACTGTCTACCAAGGCATCAAAAAAGAAACAAAAAAAAACAGAAGAAAGTTCAATCTCCATAGATGTACAGGCATTTGGTCTAATAACGGTATCAGGGGAAAAAAATCCGTTTGCTCCGCAGTAAATTGGGTTTTCTAGTGCGCATCTATTCGTGAGGAAACAGAGGAAACCTGTCACCAGGACATGGTCATCGTCGACTGAAACTCCCCACTGAACAGAGATTCAGCACAATTCCAAACCCGATCCAGCCTGGTTAAAAAAGACACTCACGCGTATTGATATGGTGTCAGAGATCGTTAAGCGGTGGTTGTAGTGGGTTTGATTTGGATGGTACTCTCAGTGGGGGAACTCGGCTTGTGTGAGCGAATGACGTCACTCGTGTTAGTACCGTTACTGCCAGCGCTGGGGGTAGGATGGACTGAAGCCCCAGAAAGGCGGTGGGAACGACTCCCAGTCGGCTGAGCCTTGCCGGAGACTGGAGAGTGGGAGTGACCGCTGACGCTCGGGGCAGGGTGGCCCGAGGCTCCAGTGGGAATGCCCGAAGGATGCGAATAAGAGACTGACGGATTGGCCCTGCGAGAGATTGGGTGGATCGAATGAACGGAGGTGGGGTTGACGTTCCCCCTACGAGAAGCCGGAGAAAGAGAGTGAATGCCAGTTGAGATAGTGTGGAGCGGAGTCCCAGTCGGTGAACCCGTGGGGTGCGAATGAACGCCGCTCATGGTGGCATTGTGGCCACCTTTGCCACCGCTCCCGCCAGTTATCCCGGGGCTTTGACTAGCGCTATCTGGGATAACTCCAGCAGCGGCAACACCAAGGAATATGAATGTGACAAGCGACGAAGCAATACGCATAATGAGAGTTGGTGTAGGAATCAAATAGGGGGCTCGGAGGAAGATGTTCTGTTGAAGGCACTGAGGAACTTAAGAGTATGTTTCTAGGTGCGTCCGAGTTTTTATGCATCCTGAGAAGCGAGATGTGTCAGACCAGATTAGTTCGCTCAATAGCAAGACACAAAGAGAATGGAAATCCGCAGTCGCGTGCGCATGGACATTGCTTGTGGGATCACTGAAAAGGGATCCTGACAACATGGCTCCAATAACGGCACATTAAACCCATCGTCCCATACAGGTCGTCGCCATGCTTACCTTTTTGAGAGGTCGGTATACTCTTTGGAAAATCCCGACTCAGGGTGACAAGATGTGGACAATGTTCTCGCGGAGGCGATGTACGCCACTTTGAATTTCGACATAGGTCATTGGAGCATGGCTGCGATGCATGAAACGCGCGCAGCTCGGCAGAAAGAGGGCAAGGCTGAACATTTCAAAGACCACCGCTTCGCCTATCTTGCGACGTGCGAAATCGTTAACCACAATAGATAGGCTTAAACTGCGCACTGCGCACCTTCCATTGAAGCCTGTCTCAAAGGACATAAAAAAAAAGTCCTCCTGATCCTTTACAAATCACAATATGTGACGTTAGTCCGTAACCGCTGCGGGTTGTCGTCGAACCTCCCAGTGACCCATTGAAGGTGGCGCTTCTTGAAGCTTGAAGCTTGAAGACTCGTCGTCTAATCGTAATTTCCGCCATCCGTGGTAAATCGTTGTTGTCTGTTGCAATGGGAGGAAGCAGCAGCGCGCTTTGAAGGTTTGTACATAACCTAGAGATTGAACAATTGCAACCTGGATTGACGACGACACCGTTAATACATATAGCTGCGTGGGACGACCGCCCATTTACATCGCCTGATTAGGAAATTCCGATATCCCATCCAATCGCCTATGCAGGGTCATCGACATCGATAGTTCTATCATTGTCCGACTCTCAGAGACAGGGTGACCCTGTGGCTTCGTCAGAAATCCGAATAAAGAACAATGAGTACGTATGTGTGCATCTCCGTGGCTGCAATAATAGACAAACACATGGTGGTTTGTTCCGCGAGTAAGTATTGTGACTGCGGACAGCCTAAACACGCGTGATCCATACCCGCCCCTTGCTCTTGTCAGTTGCGTGACTCCCTCCGTTGCTACCTCGGAAATTGAGAAATGAACCAAAGGAAGAGCGCGGCGACTCGTGCACATTGGCCAGGGATAATATTAACTAGCTCGTATCGCTGAAGGACAGAGGATTCATTCTCGGGCACTTTGAATGTCCGTCACTCGGGTGAGGCAGAGTGCTTTGAATGGCGCTGCAGGTGAGCGTTGTACGAGATGAGGATGATTGCAATGAGCACCAGTCGTATTGGTGTGAGTGTCCTTTAAAGGTGTCGCGGACAACAGCGTCGGGTACGACCAACACCGATGAACGCGACGAGCAACAAAGCGATAAGTATCATGATCTGGAATAGAGCTTCTGCCGTTGGTAGAGCTTGAATCAAAGTGCAAGGGGACCTCCGACCGCATTTAAAGGGCTCACGTTACGTTGATTACCAACCCCTTCCATCGCCGGGGCTAGTTATCGGACTAGCTCGTCATGGTAATCAACCACGGTATTGACTCATCCCCGCAAAAGTTCCCGTTCACACGCAAAAACTACCGCTGAGCTCGTCCAGAAGTGAGAACGAAAGGAAGTTGCTTACATCCAATTCACTTTGCATATTCAGCTTAGATTCGATCGTCACCATCCCATCTTGACAAATCATGATCTTGAGTTCAAGTTAATGAACGCAGGCGAGGACGATAACATGATGGCCGAACGACCGTTGCGTTTTGCTTCCACTGATACGATCACCACCATCATGATGGAGGGACATTTGAGATACCGAGATAAAAATACCTCGCAAATAAAACCGGAATATGTCCATGTCATTTCCGTGAACTCCACCGACGGTCTTTTTGTGGATTGAAATCAGAATTTACATCCCCCCGGATCCCCCGCAGTGTCCTGGCTGGATCCACCTTTCAAGCGCTGAAATATGGTCTGAACGGGGGAGTCAGACGTGAGGAAGTAACAAGGAAGCGATGGGGAAATAGTTACTAGGTACATACAATGATAATAACCTGGTAACGGAGTTAAATCGAATCAAAGTGGCACGTACGAAACCCGATGGGCCAGCCAATACGGGACGAGACCAAGCGAAGGAAGAGCGAGGGAACGGTTCATCCTAGTCAAGACAGCCAGATCTACTTTGGCAATCTCTGAATGGAATCGTCCCAAACTACAAATACACGACGCAAGAGGCGGAACGGACAGCATAATTGGTGGATGGTAGTCGTGTGCATGACAGCGGGGATATCGAATATATGTACTACACCAGAGAAAGAGGGACATAACGAGACGAGGAAAACAAGTAGTAACATATGAGCATTGATCGACAAAGGCGCCAGGCAGGAGGGCGATAAAATGTGGAATCACTGGAACTACTTGAGGGTTACAAGCGGGGAGAGGGACACAGGCGAAGAAGTAACACATGGGATGGCACACAAGCGTGGCCGGACCCTTACATCGTGGACCCCTCCCGTCATCAATACCATCGTGGTAACTTACCCGGACTAGGCATATTCGGACTCTCGTACAACAGTCCCCGTCGGTCGTACAACCCCGCGGGACTCTCCTGCGCCGCCTTTGCACCCAGCCTCGCAAACTCCTCCTCCAGCAACGCCCCCGGATCATGCGGATCAAATATCCTTGATCCAGGCGTGCGGAAGGGCGACTCGGCTGTTGAGCCTGTGGTGGGGAAGACGAGCTTCTTTGGGGTGATAGGAGGGAAGTGGGTAGACATTGCGTCCCTGTCTCGGTCGCGGTGGTAAGACCGCTTGCGCGAAGGGGTGCAGACGTTCTCGGTGTCGAACACGGCTGGGTTTATACCGTCCTCCGGGTTAAAAATCGTATGCGGAGGCGGGTCGAGGTGCGTCTTAAAGTGTGCGAGACTGGCATTAGGTGTCATGTGAAGGCCTTTATGGGATAGGGGCGTGCGGATTGGGGAAAGATGGACATCGCTGGCTGTACCACGGTTGCGGGGAGGCGTGCTGGAACGTGGTGGGGGCGTCGATGGGCGAGGCTGGGTAGCGGTCGTTGTCGATGCGGGCTCCGGAACAAGCGCGGGAAGAGGAGGGAGTTGTTGGCTGGCAGGTTTTTTCTTGGGTTTTGTGCGTCGATCGAGGGTCGGAGATACCGGCATGGGGGGGAGGGCCCGCGATTTCTTGAGAACAATGTGAGTGTGGATGTAATATTCACGATGGGAGAGCTTACCTTTGGTGGTGTCTTGTGAGGCGCGACGCTCTCCTTCTGCTTGCCCTTGCCTTTACCGATCCGAACTTCCAGCAGCGCGACGCCTGGCTTGAGCGGTGAAGTTGACTCGATATGCACATCCGCAGCGTCTGTCTGCGGATGGTCATCTGAGAGGAGCTGTGGGCTGGAGGAAGAGTCATTGTTTGGAATTAGTTCGGGAAGGGAAGAGGAAGGCGGTGCGGGTGAGGTCTGGGACACGTCTGAGTTCCTGACGGCCGACGAAGGGGGGAGAGAAGAGCCTCCTGCCGTGCCGGATGTGACCCGGGCATAGTGGGATGTTGGTGGTAGCGGAGGGAAAATAACTTCTGCGGGCAGTTGCGCGCAATGCTCGTAATATGGTTGATGATGAACCGACGGACATGGAGGGAAAATGGGGAGGAAGTGGGTGGCGGGAACGAGGGGAGGCAACATCGAGCCCTGAAACGGGGCAGGGGCCAATGTTGGCACGCCAGGTGAGCTCATATCAGTGGAGGAAGCAGGATCCTTCTTTAGGCGTTTCGCTTTTCGTCCGAGTGCAGCATCCTCTGCGGGACGCTTCTTTGGCGGAGCTTTCCTTGCCGCTGCGGCTTGTCTGTACTCAGCGCAGAATTCTTTCCTAAAGTTTCCGTTGGCGAAACAGTCGAGATCACAGTCCCAGATCGCCCAATGTGTCCGGCCAAGGCTACGATCGCGCGGCACTTTGCGGAAACAAACGGTTGTGGAGAGAACGTGGCGGATTGAATTCATCCATGTAGCTTCATTTCTCTGAAAGTAAGGGTAGACGATGGTGATCCAATCGTAAATCTCTTGAAGCGTGAGCCTGTGTTCGGGGGAAGAGATGATTGCTTGACCGATAAGGGCGGCATAGGACAGTTCTGGTTTTTTCTTTGAATAAGGACCAGGGGGAAGTTTGTAGGGTAGTTTATCGTATTCATCTTCATCTGGAAGAGGACCCATTGGGCCTGGTGATGATACAAGATTAACGATACGCTTCGTGGAGGGTGTCGCGAAGGGAGATGAGCGTGGGGGAGAAGAAGAGGAAGGGAGGGGGGACTTGTAATAGTTGATTCGACGTGGAGTGAAGGGATCCACGTCCTGTGATGCAGATTGTACTTGAGCGGACATGCTTCCTGTGCGAGAACGCGTCGGAGTGGCAGAGAGAGGCCGAGCGAGGGAAGTCTATGAGAGGATCAATATGGAGTACGCGAGGGAAGAGAGAGCGGGGGGGACCTTCTTGTGACGCGAAGGGGGTTCGATAGAGTCATAGTCTCTATAGTACTTTGTAGGTTGTGGCGTGACGGGGGGAACGGGGACGGTATTATTTTGCAGTGCATCCTATCAGAGAATATATTTCAACGAGCACAGGGCATTGGATATGACGGACCTGTAGAGCAATGTTGCTCGAAGAATCGGACTGATCCGAGTCAGGGACGCGTCGTGAATCGCGTGACTGCATGAAGGCATCAAGGCTGAATGACGCTCGTGCGGGGGATGGCGAAGTGGGAGGACGATCTTTTCCCTTTGCCTTCTTTTCGCGTTTCGCCTGGCGACTCTTTCGTTCGAGGATCATTTCCATACTGTCCATCTGCCTGAGGGGCATCGCGGGCTCGATGGGCTCTGATTTCACGGGCGTGGTGGGGGGTGGTGTCTGGGAGTGAGCTGGCGCGCTCGGGCGGGAAACGGAGCGCGTTCTGGATGATCCACCAGCTGTACCCGCGTGTTCTGGTGGATCCGCAGAAAATGGACGCGTCGCGCCGGCGTCGTGGTGTGTGAGGAACTGACGCATCTGGTCGCTACGTCGCAGGAGGTCATCTCTGGTGAGTCCTATCGACTGCAAGACCTGAGAAATGGGAGAAATGGGTTTCGCAAGAGGCTCAGCCATCACACGCGAAATAAGAAAAAAAAAGAAAGGAAAACAAGAAGGAAAAGACGTGAGCTCGTCGTCACTGTCAACGTCGACAAGGAAAATGCACAATGAGGAGGGTGTCACGCTCTGTGTAGTTGTCACACATGTCACACCTCTCTTGTGCGTTGCAGTCATGGTGTACCATAATCTCAAAGGTGAGCTCAACGTCCATCGCATTCCCCTCGTTGCTCACTGTCCGAAACAGCCCTGATTAAGGGCATACGAGCATGCAAGGTCCGTGTTTGTCGTCGCCGTCGCCGACGACGCCGCTGACATCCTTCAGACCGTCGCAGACGAACGCGCACTCATCCAGCAGGAATCCGCAGCCATTCGGGCTTCCTTCAGAGAGGAAGACTTTTATGCTCGTTACCACAACATTGCAAAGCTCCTCTACATACATATGCTCGGCTCACCAGCCCACTTTGGCCAGATCGAGTGTCTCAAACTCGTCGCAAGTCCACGCTTCACCGATAAACGTCTCGGGTATCTCGGTATCATGCTCCTCCTCGACGAGAACCAAGAGGTACTCACGCTCGTCACAAACTCGCTCAAAAAGTCTGCGTTCCCCCTCCGTCCTACTCCGTTCTGACTTGTGTTGCAGCGACTTGAACCATTCGAACATGTACGTAGTGGGCCTCGGCCTATGTACATTCGCGAATATAGCATCGGAAGAAATGTCTCGTGATCTCGCAAATGAGATCGAGAAGCTGCTTGGCTCGAGTAATACCTATATTCGCAAAAAGGTACTGTCCACATCTGATCCCCTTTACCCTCTCATTCATCCTTCATTTTCAGGCTGCCCTTTGCGCTTTGAGAATCATAAAAAAAGTCCCCGATCTCTCTGATCATTTTATCGCAAAGGCCAAGAATCTCCTCACCGATCGCAACCATGGTGTGCTCCTCACTGCCATCACCCTCGTTTCCGAAATGTGTCAGCAGGACGAAAACTGTTTGAACGAGTTCAGAAATGTTTGTTCCGATCTCTTGTCGCTTGATGCACGTTCACCTTGATTCACACAGGCCGTTCCCCTCCTCGTCCGCCACATGAAAGCCTTGGTCACAACTGGCTACAGTCCGGAACACGATGTATCAGGTATAACTGACCCATTCTTGCAGGTAAAGGTCCTTCGGCTGCTCCGTCTCCTCGGACGAGGTGATATCCGAGCGAGTGAAACTATGAACGACATCCTTGCCCAAGTACGCACACCCTGGACGTTACATTCACCGTCTTCTGAAGTATCTAGGTTGCTACAAACACCGATTCCACGAAGAACGTTGGAAACTCGATCCTTTACGAAACTGTCCTCACTGTCCTTGATATCGAAGCAGACAGCGGTCTCCGCGTCATGGCCATCAACATCCTTGGTAAATTCCTCAGTAATCGTGATAACAACATTCGGTATCTATCGCCATTTGTGCTCAACAATTCCATTTTGTTCATCACCCTCGTAGGTATGTGGCTCTCAACACTCTTAACAAAGTCGTCTCTATGGACACGAGCGCTGTTCAACGTCACCGCAACATCATTCTTGATTGTCTCCGCGACGGTGACATTTCAATACGACGTCGTGCTCTCGAACTTTCATACGCACTCATCAATGAACAAAACGTTCGCATACTTGTTCGAGAGCTCCTTGCCTTCCTGGAAGTCGCAGACGACGAATTCAAGACAGGGATGACCACCCAAATATCCCTTGCTGCTGAACGATTCGCTCCCAATAAGAGATGGCATATAGATACTGTGTTGAGGTCGCTGAAGCTCGTAAGTAATGTCACCCTTAAAGCAGGCACCAAATACCGACAATATCAGGCCGGAAACTTTGTCAGAGAAGAGATATTGTCAGCGTTCATCCGTCTCGTCGCACATACCCCTGAGTTGCAAGCCTACACCGCATCCAAGCTGTACACTGCTCTCCAAGCCGACCTTTCGCAGGAATCACTCACACTTGCCGCAGTCTGGGTCATTGGTGAGTACAGCGAGGTTCTCCTTGAAGGTGGCATCATCGATGAAGACCAACCCAAAACCGTGATTGTTCATGCTCGCTCAGAGTAGTTGGACCGCTCTAATCTGTGTTCTTTTATAGGCAACCGACAAGGATATCCTTGACCTCTTCCTCTCCGTACTCGACTCGCCTTATGCCAATCACCTCATCCGCCAATTCGTGCTCGCTGCGATTACAAAGATGGCCTCGCGCCACACTACCACAGCACCTCAACAAGGGCGGATTGTAGATGTGCTTACTCAGTATGCGACCAATCCCGAGTTAGAGTTGCAGCAACGTGCGGTGGAGTTCGCGAGCTTGTTCACATTGGGCGATCTTAAAGTCGGCGTACTTGAGCGAATGCCACCTCCGGAACTCAAAGCGACTGTTATGGGTGTTGGTATGTCTTGTCAGTCTTCAAAGGACCCTCATACCGCTTACATCTTCCATAGTCAGCGAAAACAAACCAGTGGGTTCTACGAGAGGGGGGAAAGAGGTATGGTTCTCCTTGGCTTTATTGTTGTCGTATTCACGCAACACGCCAGGGTGACCTTCTGGGAGACGATATCACCTCTCCTACCCCTCAATTCAATGGACAAACAGTGCAAAATAGCCAAGATCTCCTCGCCGAGATCTTTGGTAGTAGTACACCAGCCAGTACCTCACCTCAGCCGGCATCCTCCATCTCGCCTCAGCCACAGAAGAACAACATTCAGGACATCCTTGGACTCTTTGATGCTTCTCCGAATCCCGCGTCCCCCGCGTCCGCACTGGGCCCATCGGCATCGCCATTGGCGTTCTCGCTACCCCAAACACAAGTGCAGCCGCCTGTACAAACGCAGACACCACCACTACCAGCACAACAGCAGCCATCAACGGCACCGCGGTTGACGTCATACACCGCATACGAGAAGAACGAGCTCAAAATTACATTGACGCCCCAGACGTCTGCTGCACGCCCAGGTGTCGTAAACATCATGGCGCGGTTCCAAGTCTGGGGGACAAACACAGTTACAGGGTTGCATTTCCAAGCTGCTGTGCCAAAGGTATGTTTGAAGTTGAAGGTAAATGGTGACATTTAGGTAAGGCTGATCGTGTTTCTTGGGGCACAGTCGCAGCAGTTGCAAATGCTTCCCATGTCGAATCCCGACGTGCGACCCGGAGCGACAGAAACGCAGCAGATGCGTGTGGTCGCTCCTACCGGGGTAAGTCCCTGCCTCTGTTGACATATCACCTGACGAGGAACTGACGCGTCCTTCTCTCGACAAAGTCGAGTGTGCGGCTACGATTGCGCGTGGCGTTTACGCTTGCCGGTCAAGCGATACAGGATCAGGTCGATTTTTCGGGATTCCCTCCCGGGCTGACTGGGTCTGGGTGATGGGCCGAGTGTCCTGTGCATGTAGATGTCCATTACTGGGACTTGCTTTTTCATGAGATCTACACGAGTGCCTGAATGAATTTTCTCTCTCTTGAATCTAATTGGCTCGCAAGGGTTGCGTTTGGTCTGTTGTAACCTGACTTGGCTGAATTAACCCCTGTCAGCTCAATGTCAGCCATCCCACTTGTCATTGTCAGCCTCTGGGCACTTGTGTCTCTCTGGCCCGGGAACACTTTCTTTTAGTCCCTCGACGCCTGGTTCTCCTCACCAACACATCCTAGACATGTCTGACGAATACCCGAGACTACCGCGGAAGCATCGCAGTGAGGACGACCCCAAGATGATAGGTCTCTGGAAAGTGGGCAGAACGATCGGCAAGGGTAGCTCAGGTATGTCCTCGCACACCGTGGTACATCACCCGTTCATTCCTATCTCCCGCCCATCCACCCACCCACAGGTCGCGTCCGCATCGCACGACACGCCAAGACAGGCCAATACGCCGCCGTCAAGATCGTCTCCAAACAACAACTCTTTCACAGCACCACCATCGCACGCCGTGCCGACAGCCCCGAACACATGCTCCTCAGTATCGAGCGCGAAATCGTCATAATGAAGCTCATCGAACATCCCAACGTCATGCGTCTCTACGACGTCTGGGAAACCTCCTCCGAACTCTATCTCATCCTCGAGTACGTTGAAGGCGGGGAGCTCTTCGATTACCTCTGTACGCGGGGACGACTCGCACCGCCCGAGGCGTTGGGGTGTTTTCAGCAGATCATTGCGGCGGTGGACTATTGCCATCGATTCGGGGTCGCCCATCGAGATCTCAAACCGGAGAACTTGCTGATGGACCGTCAGGGTAACATCAAGGTGGCAGATTTCGGTATGGCAGCTTGGCAGACGGGCGCACGAGAGGGCTTACTACAAACGGCCTGTGGAAGTCCGCATTACGCAGCGCCCGAGGTGGTGATGGGACGTGCGTACGATGGACGTGCGTCGGATATTTGGTCGTGCGGGGTGATCTTGTTCGCGCTATTGGCGGGACGGTTGCCGTTTGACGACGAGGACTTGGGGACGTTGTTGGACAAGGTGAAGAGCGGACGGTATGAGATGCCGACAGGGATCGAACCGGACGCGAAGGACCTCATCGAACGGATGTTGCAACAGGACGTGGAGAAAAGGATTACGATGCCCGAGATATTGGTGCACCCGTTTTTCGTGTCGAGCGGGCCCAAGGCGGTAAGTAGGGACATGCCTGACCTGGATGCGCTTGCAAAGCCGATTGGGGGAACGGAAGAAATCGATCAGGATATCTTTGCAAACTTGAGGACGCTGTGGCATGGGACGCCCGAAGAGGATATACTCGAGGCGCTCAGGAGCGAGGCACCCAATTGGCAAAAGGGGGTCTATCATTTGCTCATCCGGTATCGAAACGCGCATCTGGAAAATTATGATGAGGAAGAAGAAGCGATGGTGAGGGCGAGGAGGAAAAAGAGTCAGAAGGTCACATCACAAAGCGGGGATGTCAACGATAGCGACCAGGGTATGGTGCGTACGACATCACAAGCTACAGATCTTGGACGGTCGCCATCGACATTACCACCTCGTGCGGCTCCACCGACGCCTCGACGAGCTGTACGCAGGAATATGGCCGAGGGGCTCGCACAACTGGATGCACCGCGGATCGTGTTACAGTCACCAACGCCGCCCCGACCAGGCACGACACATTCACCCTCGCCTTCACGGTACTCGTCGCCCACCTCGCCACTCTCTCCAAATCTCCCTCCGCTCACGGTACCGGACGTCAAGGACGACAAGATGCAGTTGTTCTTTCAGCAAATCGTCGAACATCTCAATGCAATGGAGATACGCGCAGGGATGGCGTCTACGCCTGCATCGCCGCAGCCACAGTTTAGGGCACCGTCTACCCCACTTACGAGTATAGAATTTGGAAGACAACGACAACCAGTGTACGATCTCAACCGGGAAGCACACATCTTGAGGGATGCGCTAGCTCCAGTTTACGGTAGTACCTCATCGAATGTTGAAAGCACGCAGCAAGAGTTGTCCCGCCATGCTGGCCAATTTGGGGAACTGGACAAGGAAAATGAACGTTATCACGGGGCGAACACGAATGGCATTGTGAAGAAATCGTCGCTTCGTAACAACGACACGAGCTCACGGAGACAGCCTCTGCGCGTGCAAATCGTGGAGCCCTCGCCGCGGAAGTTGCAAAGGAAGAA